>CM045455.1:10227043-10491342 GCA_024666655.1 Dascyllus trimaculatus | reverse complement strand
TTGTGTGTTTCATTGAAATATTTTTAGATTTGTTTATATTAAATACATCAGGGTGACATAAATGAGCTAAAAGTGACACCGAGTTTGATTATTCCTCCGTCTGCAGCAGCTTCTTTGGGTCTATTTCTGCCTTATTTTGCATAATAACTTCTCATATAAATGTCAACAACCAGAGTTAATGGTTAAACTGAATGAGACATATTTATCATTATTATTTTATGTGTTTTTAGTGCTGTCAAACTGTTTTAAACACACGATACACTCAGATGTAATACAAATAGGTCGGTTGGAAGATACTTTTATTAATTCTAAAAAAAAAACAGCAGCTTTCATGAACTTCTATAGTCACAGATTTGATGCTTTTACTTTGCTAATAATTCTGAGAGCTGAAGCTTGATGACACAGACTTAAGTTTTGGTTAATGAGCAGCTTGTTTCACCTGTAAACAAACTGCAGACGCTGACATCCACTGAAGCAGAAACAGGTGAAAGTCTAAGCTGACTTCTTGTGATACATCGAATAAATAAAACTAATTAAGCATTGAGTTTTTTTTTTTGATTGGACCAGAAGTTTTTTACTTGTGGCAGTCAGAAGGCACTGAAACTACATTTTAAACCCCTGTGTGAGAAAGTAAAAGTTAGGAAAAACAGTTCACGGCTAACAGAATAAATAAAGTATGAAAACAATCCTAACAACAAAAAAAGAAAGGGTTCTGCTATGGACTCACAGCCTATCATAGCCTAAAATCCAGATACATACACGTAACTCAGAAACATTTCATACTTTGTCCACCAGCAGGTGCTGCCAAGTTGATACTTCCAGTTAAAAACAGCTTGTTCAGTTTTCATAACTCTTTAACAGCAGCACTAATTAATACTTTACACGAACACTCGAGTGTGTGTGATGTGACGGCTGCCGTTTGTAGTGATGAACCCACAGAGAGCTTCTCACCTCTCTCTGGTATTTGGCCCACAGCTTTAATGTTTAAGTTCAGGTCTCATCAACCTTCAAACTTTCTGATAACCCCTCACTCCTTTGTGATTTATGTTGAAGCGTCTTTGGGTTTTGGACAATATGAATAGAATAGAATAGAATAGAAGAGAAGAGAAGAGAATATCCCAAGTCTGTGAAATTATTCTGTTACAGCAGCAAGTTACAAAATAGTAAATTAAAATCTAAACAGAAAGGGCATGACAAGAATGAAAAAAATGAAAAACAGTACAAACAGAACAGAAGCTATATACAACGCACTTATGAAGATGCTCCTTTTGTCTGGCATTAAATCTGAGTTGTAATTATGCAACAAATCTCCCAGGAATCAGACAAATACAAGTCAGCTGACAATAAATTATACTTTTAATGGGTTCTAGTGGACATTTTAATGTCTTTAATGTTGTTTTGTCATTCATTAATGGAGACATTTATCATCAGATTGATCAGTGATCTGAGGAATGGTTAGTTTAAACCTTTTCACAACAAACTCTGTTCCCTTTAAGTGGCAGTTTCCTTATTTTCTCAGACACCCACAAGTTGAGCTGTAAATCTAAACAATCACTTAACAATCAATCAGTTGATATAAATGATTAATTGTTTAACTCATCTTTATAATAAGCAACAACAACAAAAGATTTACTGTCAGCTTCTCTGAGTTTCTGTGAAAATAAACTCAACAGATTTGTTTTTTGACAACAGATCCAACAAAACAAGACGTCTAAAGAGATTAAATAATGACAGACATTTCTCCACAATGGTATTACCTTTTTTAATTAAACAATTGATCCTTAAAGCAAGTAATTGTCATAAATATTGCTACTAAGAGTAGTTGTTGGTTCTAGTACATTTATGAAATCAATCCGTTTTTTTCTATGGTACACTTTACAACAGCCACTGCTGACCAAACTGTTGTACATTAAGAGCCAAAAGCATGTCACAAAAAACATGATACAACTTACAAATTAAAAGAAAAAGAGAAACCATTAAAACAAAGCACTAAAAGAGAAAAGACAGACCTTAAAAGAATGTTTTAATTCTAGAGACCACAACGAGCTGCATGATCTTTCCTCCAGTTTTCTGTGTTAATTACTTGAAACAACAAAGCAATTTGGTAAAACAGCAACAAGAAATCGACAGAAAACTAAACCAGTGCAGGTCTGGCAACAATTAAATTCAATTTAAATCAAAGCTCAACACCAAACAGCAGACAGACACAGCTAGAGACCAGCTGTTGAACACAGTGGAGCCACATCATTCCAAGACAGAGCTAAAACAGATTTATTTACACATCCATGACTAAACGTGTAAACAAACCAGCATGCTGAAATGTTGACCATGACAATATTAAGCTCTGTACACATGGGACCTTTAAAATGAAAATGTTGCACAAAGGAAAACATCAATTTAATCTAATTCTACATCCACAGAAAATGTTTTTTTAATCAATCAATCAATAAATAAATAAATAAGGTGTTTAAAAAAGGTGTAAAACAATGGGGAAAAAAACTCTTAAAATACTGTAATTTTCCATTCCTACTATCCAGTTTCTAGCCCTCATTTTTACATCAGATTGTTTGTATTTTACATCTTAATTTTATGTTTAATAAAGAATATTTACCTGAGTGAAAACAATGAAAATGCCAATATGTGATAATAACATATACGTATATAATGATATAGAAAGAACAGTGAATAAATGTGATGGTAAACTGTATTTAGACAGATCATTGATGCTTATAGATATTATACACTGATGAAAACACATTAATTCAACTTTTTTTTTGTTGTGAAAGTTAGAATATAAGACATCTCTCATGTAACAAACAAATATGAGTCAAATTATAGAAACAATACTTCTTTTTCTGTTAATTGTCGTCAACAGCATCTAGAAATATATTTACAGTAGTAAACCTGAATTTAAAAGTTTCACCTATTTGTGAAATTGTGATAAATTTGCAAATGTATTTCAGATATATTTCTATGTCTTAAATATATAAAATCTACATATATCTATAAAATATGTACATTTTATGGTTGTTCACACTTAAAGTTTGTAATCTTATTTTATATTATATGTGTACATTAACAGTGTATTTTGTCATTAATATTTTTGTGCATTTCTAAAATATGGAAGGAAATTCTATACAATGATTTTTTTTTTTAAAAATCTGTAAAATTACAGATTTTTTTTTTACAGTATAAGTTAAAGCACAATATAAAACAAAGTGGGAGGGAAAAAAATGCTTTTTCAAAACATACCCTTTAAATTCTAGCCAATACTGCTCTCTCAGCTTATTGTGCTGCCCACAACACACCCCCTATAAATCAGTTAAAACTGCTTTAACGGGATTTTTATCAGTTATTTACACTGTTGTCATATTTTTCAGCTCTTATATATTGAATAATGTGATAGAGTGATATTACTATTTGAGTCAGAAAGAGAGGAGAGAGAGAGTAAGGGAGGGAGGGAGGGAGGGAGAGAGAGAGAGAGAGAGAGAGAGAGAGAGAGAGAGAGGTGAGGCTGCTGTGGTATAAAAGCAGGAGTCAGACTTGAGCAGCTCTGAAGTTGTGAGGAGACACTCAGAGCGGATTAAACACCTGCTAACGTGTTGTTTTATTTCCCCTCTGGATGCTGATCAGACCTGAGATTTGGAAAATGATTCTCATGTCACAGAAAACACTGTGCGGATGATGGAGAGGCCACTTTTATTACCTTTATCTCTTGGATGTCTAAGTTGATCCAAAAAAAAAAAGAAGTGTGAAAAAAATGCTGAAGGTGAAGTAAGTAAGATGAAGAAGAGGAGGCAGAAGTGCGTCTTTGCGTCAACACCTGTCGTCTGACTGCTGGATGAACTGTTGGACATGGAGCCGCTTCTATTGCGCAAAAGACGCGGAGCGGTGGATGAAGATGTGAGCGGTTTCGGGGTGATCTCCAGGCTTTCCTTCGAGCTCAATGACAGGGGGATCTGACGGGGGAAGGTGGAGGGATGGAGAATGCCAGTCAGCTCAAACCGACGCCTGTCATCTACGGAGAGCTGTTGAACATCTCCACCAACGACACCCATGCCAATTTCACGGCGAAGGCGGAGGAGAAGGACACTAACTTGGCTTTCCAGGCGGGTCTCGCCGTGACCTTAGCCCTCATAACTTTAGCCACGACGCTCTCCAATGCGTTCGTCATCGCCACCATTTACCAGTCCCGCAAACTGCACACGCCGGCAAACTTTCTGATCGCCTCCCTGGCGGTCACCGACCTGCTGGTGTCCATCCTGGTGATGCCCATCTGCGCGCTGTACACGGTGAGCCAGACGTGGACTCTGGGGCAGGTGGTGTGCGACATCTGGCTCTCCTCGGATATAACGTGCTGCACCGCGTCCATCCTCCACCTGTGCGTAATTGCGCTGGACCGCTACTGGGCCATCACGGACGCGGTGGAGTACTCCAAAAAGCGCACGCCGGGGCGCGCAGCCGGGATGATCGCCACCGCCTGGGTGATCGCCATCTCCATCTCCCTGCCGCCGTTCTTCTGGCGCCAGGTGAAGGCGGAGGAGGTGACGAGCTGCAACGTGAACACCGACCACATTTTCTACACCATCTACTCCACCTTCGGCGCGTTCTACATCCCCACGCTGCTGCTCATCGCCCTGTACGGGAGGATCTACGTGGAAGCCCGAAAGCGCATCCTGAAGCAGTCGCACAACAAACCGGGCAAGAGGCTCACCTCGGCGCACCTGATCACCAACTCCCCGGGCTCGGTGGCGTCCACCACCTCCCTGAACTACGGGACGAACGACACCTCCTCCTCCTGTGACACTACCTCGTCCGCGAACGTGAGCCAAGTCAAAGTCACTGTGTCCGACGCGCTGCTGGAGAAGAAGCGCATCTCCGCCGCCCGGGAGAGGAAGGCGACCAAAACTTTGGGAATAATCCTGGGAGCCTACATCATATGCTGGCTCCCGTTTTTCATTTACACTCTTCTAGTGCCTGTCTGCGAGTCCTGCTTCCACCCGGAGTTATTTGACATTTTCACCTGGCTGGGTTACCTCAACTCCCTCATCAACCCCATCATCTACACCATGTCCAACGAGGACTTCAAGCAGGCTTTCCACAAACTAATACGGTTCAGATGCTGCAGGGCATGAACGATGATCACCAGCCATAATCACCCTCCATCTCTAATCATGTGTATAATGCCAGAATTGAATCAAAACCCGCCACAAATGTCTCATTCCCTGGGTTTTTGCCCTGAGGGCTCCATCCCCAGCATCCACATTGCTTCTGATAATGTGGCTCCAGAATGAGCTTTTTACCTAATAGATGGTGCAGAGGACTCCTGTCTGCATTGTGTTATCTGATGGTGCTGCACAATGAATGGCTCCCACCTCTTAACCAGAGGATCTTAAGAAAAAAAAAGAAAAAAAAAGCTGGCTGTTGTTAGTTTGAAGGTGAAAAGTGATGTTAAGAGGCGGGAGCCCTGTGACTGATTTGCAGCTGACAGTGTTGTCATACTGACTTGGAGAAAGCCCATAGCCCCAGATGCAGGGGCCCCGCCTGTACGTGCTGCACTGGACTGTAGCCTACAGACTCACTTTGCCATAAGAGTTTGACGGTCAACCTCAGTTGGCTTGTAAGCACAAACAGCTTAGGCCTAAGCTACGTGAGCCCCAAGGGCAAAAAATAAGATTTGTGTTTCATTTTCCTGACTCAATAAGGGGAAATACTGGTGCCTACAACATGTTTAGTTTAGTTCCTCAGACGTGCCTGGCCCAGACGGGGATAAAAGCATGATTTTTAGTTGGAGAAAAAGATCTGAAATTTGGTTTATTCTCGTGGCCAGTGTATGTATTTTCTTTTCTTTTCTTGCTGTGGCTGATGTTCACTTTAAAATCAAGGCTCCCAAACTGAGTGTAAATGTACGAATCTGTATGCATCAGTGTGATTTTTACCTGAATTTGTGGGGAAACTCTGGATTTTGCTCAGTCCAAAGGGTATCATCCAGGAAAATAACGCTAAATGGTCATCTCTGATGGAAGGAAATTGGAATCTACCTACCAGATCTCTTGTTAAAGATGCATTCTTACCTGTTAATATCAGCTTTGGTGTATCATCCCATGCCAGGCTAAAAACAATCCAGATCTGAATCCACAGGCCGATAACGCAGGGTTCCTACAGTCATCTCTTGGCATTTGTGTCTCCCAACACCTGAAAAAGTTGTGGAGGAGAGAAAATATTTTTTAAAACGCTAGAAAATGTCACAGTATTCTGATCAAAATCACCCCCCTCTTTTTTTTTCCTCCCAACAAACCGTCACATGTTAAATGTCAAGCTGGAGCTGCTGCTGCTGATCCCTTAAAGGAACTTTTCTAGGAGGGAAAAAAAACCCTGAAAAAGACCAAAATCTTGTCAGAAAAGGAAGCAAAAACTGTATTATTGACGGAAAAAAATGCTACACGTGTCCCAGTCTGTGGCCACCTTTGACAACACTGAGGTCAAGTTTTTGGTATCATTAGTGGAAATTTGGGGATTTTAGCAAATTGGAAAGGAGTTAAAGTTCTAAAATTACACGTAGAAAAGTTTTAAGGCCTATTGGAGTCTTTTTAGGCCTAATATTACACTAAATTGAAGAGACTTGCAGTAGTATCACTCTACTGGAGATAAAAAATGTCAAAAAATGTAATTTAAATGTTACATAAAATATCCAATATGTCAAGAAAAATATTAAAATAATCACTTAATAAATAAAATACTTGTTTTTACTTGACCTCAGTATTTGTAAAATTCTGGCCACTGCTTTTGTACATGTCAAGCATTAATTTAGAATTTTTTTAAAAAATGCGTAGGAACCCTGTGTGGATCATTTAGAGAATATTTTGACATTTCGGGGACTAAGCTTTCTGGTTTTCTGCCTTAATAAGTTGAGAATGATGATGCCACTCTCATGTCTGTGCGTTAAGCCACTAATTTATCATGACACTCCTACAGCATAGTCGGATTCACAGAGGACCCTTTACTTATCCCACACATTCCTCTTCCTGGGCAAAATCTGGTGCCTGCATTACCCACAATGCAATTACCATCACTGACGGACCAATCAGAGATCGCGGTGTGTTATGCTAGTAGCGGCTAATGTAGCCTGGAGCCTGTAGCAGAGGTGAGGAGCAGCTGCAGAGATCTGGTAAGCTAACTTCTTCTTGTTTCATCACATTAACTTAACTCCCTGTGAAGAAAATGAAGACTTTATTCGTTTTCATGCACGAGGAAGTTCCCCAAACATCGTAAACGCACTTTGAATTCAGTAAAGTATGCAGCTGGAGTCAGGAGGCGATTAGCGTAAACACTGGAAGTAGGGGTAAACACAGAGCCGGCTCGCCCATTAGGCAATATAGGAAAATGCTAAGGGCGCTGTGGCCTCCAGAGGGCGCCACAAAATCTGGAAAAAATTCAACTTCAATATAAATATATTATAACTAGCTATTACTATTAACTCTTAAAATGGAAAAGCTAACATTGGTTGAAATGTAAAGCAAAGCCCAATTAATATTACTACAAAACAATGCTATTTGATTTCTTTGGTAAGCGTATGCAAATTGCCAATAGATGGGGGGTGCCATATAAAATCTCACCTAGGGCGCCACATTGTGAAGGGGCGGCTCTGTGCAAACAGTTAGTCTGGCTGCGTTGGTTTAAAAATACACTCACTAACACCTCTAAGGCTCATTTTCTCTGGAATATAAAGTCCTGTCCCTCTATAGAAACGGTACCACCATGGCTAGATGGAGATAGAACTAAACAATGTTATCTAGCAGTATAATAAAGCTATAATACCATACATCATAAAAAGAAGAAAAGCTGTATTTATTTGAATAATTATCTTACAAAAAAATATTGGAATTAACACTTAACCACAGATGCTACCAATACAGGAAGAAATGGCGACTCCACATGCCACATGCTGATATTGTACTACTAATATTTTTTAAACATGTTTTTATACACAGCCTGCAGTTCAAGCTGGAAAGTGTTTTCATGGGACTGTTGATCTCAGCTGAGTCAGTCACAGTTTTGCAACTGCGTTAAGTCTTTTTTTTTTTTTTTTTTTTACAGAATCTGGCTAGAGCAAACGGTTTAGTTTTGATGATATTGAAAACGAGGCATGTAGAATAAAGTGATTTTGGTGAAATTTCATGACTTTAAGCCTAAATTTGATTATTTGTCCGGACTGAACTGCACATTGTATATAATACATTTAAGGATCTTCAGAAAGTTAAAAATCTGAAAACTTTTTCTGTTTTTTATGATGTCTGACTGATAAATTGTGTTATTTCGGCGATTATTTTAAATTGACATGGCTTCTAAACCCAGTCATTCAGTAAGTTGAATCTGTGCACAAGCTGAAACGTTCAAGGATCTGTGTTCTGCGACGCAACTATTTCCTGGCAAAGATGTTTCAGTTAGTTTACAATTTAAAATAGAAAAGTCCCAATGCCTTTTCTTGTAATTTTAAAGAAAGAAATCATGCCAAAGTTTAATTGGTTCTTCCTTAGCTCATACTTAACCTTTCCAACAAGTTTAATGAAATTTGGCCGGGCAGTTTTTGGATAATCCGGGTGACAGACAGACAAACACACAGAATGACAGAAAACAAAATGGCCACTGAAAAGATACATCCATTATGGGGAGGTAAGCTTTGGAGGTGTTGGTGTTAGCAGGCTACATGTTTTATTTTCTGCCTTTATGGCTCTGGCCTTAACATACAGACATGAGAGTGGTATCCATCTGTCCCATTATTTTCAACTGGAAGGTTGGAAAGCTTATTCACTAAAATGTCAAATTACTTCTTGAGCTATAAAAAGTTGAAATTTAAAGAGGAACAACTAAATAAATGTCTCTGATTAAAGCAGCTATCTGCCACAAAATGGCTGCAGAGAGTTTGCTGCACCAGTCAAAGCAGAGAGAGAGTGTCTATAAAAAAAGAAAAAATGGAAAAAAAAAAATCCTGGTGTGTGATTGTATTTTCCCTCACTGCATCAAAGATGGCTGCCAGAGATTCTGGCTCCCACCTTGTCCTGTAAATGACCGGCGGCCATTTTGGGTGTTTGAGTCAAATTGGACGTACTGTAGCCATCCCGCTCCACTCCAGCTCTGTGATGAATAGCCTCTTTGTGTACAGTATTGATCAGCTCAGTGTGAACCTCATCTGGTGGCTCTGTCAGTCCAATGGAAGTTGCATTTCATCCGGGTTAGCTTCTTGCTGTACAACGCTTCTGCACACATCGGCAATGCACTGTAACTGCTCTGCTCCGGAAGATGAAATCCAACTCACTTGGGAGCACAAAAAAGCACTGCTGCTGTTGTGAAAAACTGAAAAAAAATAAACAAATAACAATAAAAAAAAGGTCTATGGCATCATGAGGTTATAACAGTTTGACCACATGTATTCACTGATTCCAATATAACATCTGTTTCGATGTGATTCTCAGGCTCAAGCGCTGTAAAAAAAAAACAAATAAGAAAAAAAAGGAAAAAAAAAAAAGGACGACAAAGAAAAGAGAGCGTTGACATTTCTTTTATCACTGTCAGAATCTGCTGTGGTGTCTGGTCTGCTGGGTGATGATAAAACATTTCACAGATGTGGGCTGAGCGATATGCTGTGTGACGACGTTATTGGTTTGTGACTTAATTAATCAGCGGGGAAAACAGTCTTAACTACGAGGAAAATGTCAGCCAGGAATGACTAATTAAACGCACGCCTGCTTCCTTATTGCGTTCTCCTGCTGCATATCTAAAACCATGCATCTTTCACCATGAGTGGGATTGTATGTAAATGTGCGCAGCTCAGCGTACAAACAACACAAAGAGGGTTCCTTCACGCTACAGCGACTGTGGCTATTGTGTGACAGAGGGCGGGTTCATTGCAAACTTTTGCATTTCATGAGATGTTCAGTGGTTTTAAGAGCCAGAATTCAATATGCACCTCAAGAACCGTCACGTATCTACACCACACGGTAATTCTAAGTATGTAATTTGTTCATACTGGACCAAAAATAACCCATAAGTCAGTGACAGATCATTTTTAAATAAGGGGTTACTCAATAACAGATCCACAATGCAGTGTACAGGGGAAAAGGATGAGCTTGTCACTAATGGAAAAACAATAAAACTGCTGATAGCAGGCAGCTTCAGAAAGATCTAGGAGAGCGTAAAATTTATATTAAACCTCTTAACAGACAGTTTTCAGTGTTTTTCCCTCCCTTGCCCTCCAACTGCAGCAGCTGTTCATTGCTTAAATTAAAGTACAAATTACTGTTATCTGTCAGCTTAAAAAAAAAACAGCACACATTCAGACTGAAAAGTGGTTTCTGTGTTGCTGTGATAGAAAATTTGTAATTTCAAATGGCCATTGGAAGATAATTTATGTAATTACAAAACAATATTAGCACTTACAAACTCATAATTCCACATATTGCTAGCTTTTGAATTGCTAATTTTTTTTTTCACAGCTGCATTTTTGTACGACACAGACTTTTGGTTTTGGTTGAAGCTGGAATGTGTGACTTTTACATAGAAATGAACGTGCGTTACATTCGAGACAAACAAGTTCACACAGTGGTGATTAGGTCTGTCAGTGCCAGATAAATCTCTGTATTTCACAGGACACTGAAGTTTTAAATCTGGTTTTGGTTACAGTCTAAAAAAGAAAGCTTGACAGTGAAGCATACACCATAAGCACACATTGACAGTGTTTGTGTTATTATATTCAGGGGTAGTAGTGACGCAACTGGTTAATCTCTGGGCTGCTGATCAGAAGGTCAGTCGATCGAACCCCTACTGTGGCCACCGTTGGGCCCTTGAGCAAGGCTCTTAACCCCTGACTGCTCCCTGGCAATACCCAATGTATGTGGGGGATTAGTAAGAGTTAAATTATTATTATTATTTCACTGCCAGCAGGGGAAGCCAAAAGTTTCCCACTACAGATTTAATGAGCAACTTGTTTAATATGGACACAAACTGTACATGTCAGTGTCCACACACCAGGGGGCGCTGCAGAAAGAGGTTAGCTAGCTTTAAGGTTGTTAAAATCATCTTATCACCCACTGATAGCTTTTTCCAGCACAAGACTGTATATGAAAGATTGACATAACCTATGGATCTGGAAATTTAAGCCAACAGTGCCTTAAACCTGCATTATTTCAAATGACTTCTTAGATTGCTAAAAAAAAAGTCTGACTATATAGAAGTCTATAAGAAAATGGCCCAACTTCTCCCTTGATCAGTTAATTAAGTAAATATTTTTCAAACATGTTTATGGTCTCAATCACTAGTTTTAAGACATTTCTTAATACAGCATGAAGTTCATTCTGTAAATTATGGTTTCATTTAGAGCAAAATATGTTTCAGTTCCAGGCTGCCTTGTGTTTTACAAGTATGGGCGTGCATAGTGTCCATGAATTCTCAGTCAGATCTGCTGCTCGCTTGTTCCATATTATATCAAAGGATAGCAACAGCGAAATGCCAAACTAGAGGCTTCACAATGGTAATCCCCAAACCAATGAGTGAGGTCACGGCGGCCCCATCCATCTTATATATACCGTCCGTGGCTCTGACTCAGCATTAAATCTAAATGCTGAAACTGAAGCCATTATAAAGTCAAAACGTTCAAAATTCAACATTCCAGCCAAAGATTTTTAAGAAAACACCATCAAAAGGAAATATTTTAAATGTCTTGTGATCTTAAAAGGTTCAGTGAAAAGCAACTGGAGTTCTCTTCTTGGTTCTTGAAGGTGTTTCATCTCACACCTAAGAGGATTGTTCAGGTCAGAAATGAAGAAACCCCTTGGATGGGAGGTGAAACAGCTTTAAAAGCCAAAAAGAAGAGTCCAGATAGTTTTTACTGAAGCTCTTATGATCACCATGACCTGGATGACATAACCATGTCTTGTGCTTCTTTTTTTCAGTGCCACAAAAAAATCAGTATGTCTTCCTTTGGAGAAAGTTTTGGTTTGCCTATGTTTTGAACTATCACAGAGAATCTTGCTGCCATGTGTCTTCCATTGTGTGCTTTGTCTTGATCCATATTTAATAATGTAGAATAATGCACGGAGGTTGGAAGAAAGTGTCCGTTTTGCACATAATCTGTGCGTAAAGTAGATAGGTGTTTAATATTTAAAACTCAGGTGAGCTTATGTGTTCTTAAATTTGTATCTGGACCCATTTGGAAACTAAAATATTTTGAGCATCCATGTGTTTTCTATGCTTGACCTACTGTCAACAAAGCCAACAATGTGTTACCTCACCTCTCAGTGCTTTCTCTATTTAAAAGCATCTCAAAAAATAGATAGCTTCCTATCACAGCTGCTCATGTGTAGTTTTTAGCAAACAACAGGAGGAAATGCTGCTTTTGTTGGGGACTATTTTCACTGGCGGATTCATCCATGTTTACCTGCTGCAGCAGCAGCATGATGTATGTAGGATTGAATCAAATAGAAACAGCATGTGCATTCGAGGCAACAAAGGAAGATGTTAGCCGGTGCAGCAGAACAGCTCGCTGCTGTGTTTTTAATAGTTTGTGAACAACACTGGAGCTCTGAGGCGGCAAGGAACAAGATGTCAGGCTTTGATACACACACAACACTTGTTAGCAGACACGTTTATTGTTTTTTGGCTCTACAGGTAGTACAAAAATATACAACTTACTCTTTAAAATAAGAAATTTAGTGGGTTGTGAAGCTTTGACAGAAGTAAACGTTCTCTCAGCGCTTTCAAGTTCAGCTACATTATCTCCTCGTCTGCAGCTCAGACAGGCCTCCATCTTAACCGCAAACCCTGAGCCAATGTCAGTCTTTCCTTTTGTCAAAAATTGATATTGTTGGCTCCCTTTGAAATCGATCAGTCCGCTATGGCCCACTGATTGCTGTTTCCATGGTCGGATGCTCGACTAAACCATGGCAACACGAGCTCTGCTGGAAGCGTGTCATGCTGCAGGAGCCAAATAAACACATTGACTGGAATATAGATGAAGGCAGCGAGGTGATGTCACACCACTGTACCTGCTTCTCAAGTAATCAGGTTATCCATTTGAAAACAGGAAGCTGCACATGTTATTTCGGGCTGTGAACAGTCACATCGGTGAGACTGCAACATCCAACATAGAGGCTGCTGTGTAGAGAACAAAGACGGAACCGATTTTAAGGACGCCCCGTTCGAGTTTCCACATTTACTTCACAGGAAAAATGTCCTCCCTTCCTTAAAAAGCTTCTACTATGTGCAGAACGGCAATAGATTTTTTTTTTACCTCTTGATGGTTTCACACATTTCATTTGATGTTCTCTGGTGTTTTAAGCATGAAAGCTGCTGTGACCATACAGTCCTGCAGTGGAAGTATTCTCAGAAAAATGCATTTAAAGTAATAAAAGTAAGAGTACTTGTGCTTGAAAATTGCCCCCCGTGATTATTATAATTATTCTATGTAACACATTTCTATTAATAACAATCCCATATTAAAGCCTCAGTCACATTTTACTGCTGCAGCTAGCTCAACAACCTTTATATACAGTTCTTGTCCAGTAGTTCCCAACCTTGGGGTCAGGCCTCCCCAAAACAATCACGATCTAAATGTGAGGGGTCATGTAGCAATGGAAATATAATCCAATTGTATTTTATTTTTTTCATTTAAATAAAAGACTTACTAATGAAACAATCTCATATCGTTGAAAGGGCAACTCTGTCTCCAGGATATTACATTGGTATGCAGCTAATTTGTAAATAGAAATGTGTTTTGAGGGAAATGCGATGCTATGTCAACATGATGAGAAGATGTTGTTAATTTCCATATTTGGGGAGTCACAAAAAAACCATTCTTGACATTCAATGTATCAGTAAAATGTTCAGTGACAATGGTGGGGTTACAGCACTTACTGCATGGATTATAATGCTGTGAGAAGCAGAGTCCCTGGTTCGACAAGCGGCCGGCCAAACCAGTCCCCACATTCCCTGTTTATCTCTGCTGTGACCATTTAATAAAGGCAAAAAAAATAATCAAAAACGTTTCAGAAAGATGGTGCTCTGATGCTTTTATCACCTAAACCAGTGGTTCTCAACTGGTCCAGCCTCAGAACCCACTATTTCTCTATTAATAACGGTCGCGACCCAAATTTTTGAAGTTTGCTGTTCCTGTTAACAAATTAAGGTTTATTTGGATGTAGTCTTAATGCATTTTGATACAGCTTGGGAAAACTTTGGCTTATTTTTTTGCTAATTTTTGTATTTTTGGACGCTTTTGCCAAGTTTTGGGCATATTTTGGCTCATCTTGACAGATTCTGAGCACATTTTGGGTAATTTTTGGGATGTTTTAGCATAAATTTCTCCAATAAGCTGGCAGAACCAAATCAAGAAGTTATTAGTGGACAACTACTGGTGTCACCACCACTAAATATCCTGCTACTGAAAGAAAACTGTGTCATAAGAAACACGTCCTTTAAAATAAAAGACCTTATACCACTACTTTTTTGGAGGGGGGCATGCTTCTGCAACCCTCTAAAAATGGCTTTGCGACCCACTTTTGGGTCCCGACCCACCAGTTGAGAACCACTGACCTAAACCACACACAGGAGCCTGAATGTGAACCCTGCACTTTGTACGCCCTCCATCAACCCTGACCTCCACTTGCTGACCCTGCAGCTCATAAATAAGCTGCGAGTCAATAAAGAAAGCATCATCCAGCTATTGACTGTATATAAAGACGGACAAATCCTCCATAACATCACTGATGGGGTACTATCTTGGCAGCACTGTACTCCTTCCAACTCCACATTCATCCAAAAATGAGCAAAAAATTGGAGAGTAAGTGGATGAGCTGTCCTGTGAAGGCATCCATCATCACTCAAACCAGCCACGTCCTCAATTATGCATAATTTTGGGGCTTAATACAATTCAAATGGTTGAGTTCTGTAAAAATTTGCCCCCTGTACAGTTTTTGTGAATGGGAAAACTAGCTATAGAGACCATAAACGTTTTGTGTACCTGGCTATAAACATGTTTAGTTCTGCTGTGAAGTTGGACATTTCAACATGGAGATTTATGGCGGGTGACTCGTTTTGAAGCCAGCCTCAAGTGGACGTTTGGAGAACTGCAGTTTTTGGCACTTTGGCCTAATTTTTTAAAGTCCAGCCATGGGCACATTGCCACACAAGTTGAAGGGAGAAATGCCTCTTTGCTGGAAAAACCTGAAATGTGTCTTTCTCTCTGTAATGTTTAGGAGCAGAATAGAATCAAGTTAAACTACCAGGAAACTGTACTGTACATTTTCACTACTGACTGCGACTGCCTACTTTTCTGTGAATCCAGGACTTTACTGAAGGATGTTTCTGATGGTTTTCCTTCAGTAAATTCATACACTTTGCCCACCTCTGTTCGTGTTCAACACAACTGAATCTGGAGCCTTCCACCCGTGCAGAAATGATTTCACACTTGCAGCAGCTCGTCGGGATTTCTGTTTAAATAGGACTGATGTTGAGCGAGCTGCAGGAGGAATATACTGTACACTTACACTAAATTATTAATCACGACAGTGTTTTCACCACCACTTCATCCTGTAACAAAACTTATGTAAAATTCAAGGAGGAGGGCATATGTTAGTGGTGATGAGAAAACGCTTGGAGGAGCTGAAGTGTGTTTCAGGCTGAACACACACACACACACACACACAGCCGCCCACTCACTAACACACACACACACTTCATCCATCCATCCGTCCCCACTGTCTGCATGTGAATTCATTTCTTTGTCTTTTTCCTTGTCATGTTTTTGTTGTTTCCACGTTGTGCTTCATGTTGAACGCATTCTGTTCAGGGTTTTTTTTTTAATGTTTGTTTGGCAGTGGGATGTTGCACTGAGCTTTACCTCGCCTACACATATCAGCACTTTTTTCTCCTCTTCTTCCTGTGTTTTGGTCATTTAGCTTTTATCCAGCTATTACTGTCAGGCATGTGCTCATTCCTGAATGCATATCGTGTTTAAAAATCTGCAGCAATTACCTACATGGACTGTTTTTCTTTTTTCAGCTGCTGCACTGTACACATGTATGAATGAATGAGTGAAAGAATTAATATTATGTTTTCCTGTCTGGTAAGAAAAAAAATCACACAGGAATTTAGTGGAATCAGCTAATCTTTTCCAGTTAATGCGAGTCAGGTTCAATAATTAATCACAATTCAGTTTCAAGGGGCTTTACAATCATTGCAGCATAGTGCTGCCAAGTATTTTCAATGGATGTTGTCGGATCATGTCTTATGCTCATTTGCAAATTAGCAATGCCATGATGTAACAGCAGTATTTCCTTTTATTTTTTATGAAAGCGGCTATAACCAATATTTTACATTTTTTATTTTTTTAAGGTATCAAATGATGAAAATACTGTTAAAGGTGGACATGAATCCACAGAGAATCATGAGCTGAAACTGCAACTCCCCTCTGCTTTGAGGGGAGTTTGAGCTCACTGTTTAGCTATTTTGATTCACTCTCACCGGAGCTCTTGCAGCACAGTTTTCAGCTGTAGCAGGTAGCTATTTTTAACGAAAACCTCTAAAAACCCTCTTTACCCGACCCTCTCTACAATGAACAGCACAATTAGAGACAAAGTGGTGATCATAGTGGAGTATTTAGCAGCAGAAGAGACACATATTTCCCTCAGGACCTGGTGGAGACCAAAAACAGAGCTAAAAGAGAGAAAATATTATATTCAGCACAACCTTAAATTATAATGGTGACGTAGGCAACTATGTCATGTCAAGTTCACCTTAACAACTTAAAATTACAGTATGCAACTTCTAACATTAGAGGGTCTCTCATAAAACAACACAGATTGATGATGTCAATTAGTGTGGGAGTTGTTGTCTTCACCACCATTGCCAACTAAGATCTGATGTGTGAGGTAATGTATTAAAGTTTTATTCACACTGCATTTACTCACATACATTCATCTTATGTTTTATGTATGTTTTATTCTAACGAAATATCCACAAGTATGTTAATATATGTTAATATTTTATGTTGGTGAATTCAGTGGTGTGGCAGCCCAGCGCTGTTATCCGTGGTCAAAATAAGCATGCTAAAATAATTGGGATGAAATTATACAACAAAAAAACAACAGAGTTCACCTTCCCTCAACTCTCTCTGATGTATAATCCAGTGTTGACTGTGTAAAATTACAGATTTGTCTGAGTTTTAACATAAGTAAGGATCTAAAATTACTGTAAATTTCAAAAACTTTGCTTAACCTGTGAAAGTATTATGAACATAGGGGTTGTAATATGTTTCTAATGAGCACACATTCATCTCTATACTGTTATTTCTACTTTACATTCACACTGGATATAATGTCACTTGTTTCTAAAAGTTCAAGCTTTATGCTAAGGAAGCTTCTGATAAGCAGATGAAAGTGTGAGCCTCCTCTGTCTAGACATCAGTCAGAAAATTTAATTGGCTATAACACTAACTGACCAGGCTGGAACCGACTAGGTCCAACTTTTTCAGTCGTCACACCCCAAACCATTTTCATCATCCGCTCAGCAACCCAAAACCTTCTTGGTGCTCCTCAGCAGCAAAAACAACCTCCTCGCTGTTTGTTTCTGCCTCAGTAGTTTGAATATATGCATGCTGGAGGTGATGCATTTCCCACTCTGGACTGCAACACAACACCCATCTAGAACTGCCTGAACCATGCTGACAGCTTTTCAAAAAGCCCAAACTGAGAAATACTTCAACTTTCTATAACAACTTTTTTTTTTTTTTCGCTCCTCATGTCCCCAAACCTCCACTCACTCCGCAGGTTGTGAATATTTATCCCACAACTTTCGAGGTGTCACAGGTGCCGAGAGAGGTAAATTGTTGGTGGAAGACAGAACAACCAAGCAGCGGTGGCGGCGGCGGCATAATAAATGGCTTTAATAGTTCCACCCATTATAGGTCATTACTTCAGATGACAGCCGACACATTATAAAGGCGAGCACTGCGGTGATTAAAATAATAATTCAGATTCTGAACTCCCTGTGAGGCCCAGGACAGAGGTAACACTCTGACTGCACCGAGATAAGCTAATAGTGGAACTTGTGTTTTCAGGAAGTCATTTAAATCACAATCTGATCTGACTGTCCCTCCATGTGTAATAAAAAAAAAAAGAAAGAAGAAGAAGAAGCGAGACGAGCAACATTTATAAAACATAGAAGGATTAAAAATGTACAGTATTGACTACTGCATTTGCCTGATACAGTTTTATAAAACTTAAATATTCAGTAAAACCTGAAGGGCACTCTGAAGAAATACTGCATATCCATATTTAACGAGCTTTGTCCTGTAGCCGTGGACAGAGCTGAGAGAACATGACAAATGCATTACTGTGATAAATTCTTTACAGCACACCTACACCTGTTGCACTTGCAGTTGGATGTAAAAACAGTGATGTCTGGTCTGCACAGAGGACAGATGTCTGAAAGGGTGCCATTTCTAATCTGTAATCAATGCCTTTATTAAGGGTTAATAAATCATTCACTAATGCCCAAACTTTTGGGACTCTGGCGGGGTCGGTGAGGATTGATTACAAATGTAGTAACACGCTCTCATGCGCAGCCCGAATGGCAGGCAGCCACAGAGGGCCAGTAAAGAGACAGACAGGGCCAGTAAAACTTTATGGATTTTTTTGATGGTCCACTGTCCTCAGTCTATTCGCACTTGCACAGAGTGGTGCTTCTTTTAGCTCACAATCAATCTTTGGTGAGGCATCTTGGTAAATCGCAACCTCCACGGTCCAACTCCCAGCTGGAGGATCTTTTCTGCATACGATACCTCATCTTCTCTAATGTTTCCTGTCTGCATAAAAGAAGACTAGCTGGAAAATATTTCTAAAAAAGTAACAGCAATGTTTGAAGGAGTACAGGCGGGGGCCAAAGAGAGTTCTGTAAGCACACAACAGCCAAGTTTAACCCCTCAAGCCCTCCTGGAAAAACCCCAAATTCAGTCACACATCACAAGTATCCTGAAAAGTAGTTATGAGGCTCAGTGTGGAGGCTCCAGCTGTTGCTATCTTGGCACTGCCTGACTCAATCTAACTCCGCCTAATCCAAAAATGAGCAAAGAAGTTGAGCTGAGGCGGGCCATGCAAACATCTCTGAGCCATGAACTCTCCTGTGACGGCACCCACCTGTCATTCATAGCAGCCATACCCTTAATGAAGCTTCAATACAATTTAAGTGGGTGAGTTACATGAAAATTCACCATCTGTTCAGCATCATTCATGGGGAAATTAGCAACGGAGACCAAATCCATTATTTGTACCAGTATGTAAACATGTTATTTTTGCTGTAAAGTCGGACATTTTAACATGGGGGTCGATGAGGATTAATTTCTTTTCTAATTGGGCTCAAGTGGCCATTTGAGGAACTGCAGCTTTTGGAACTTCAGCACTGTATTCATTTTTCAGCCCCAGAGGTTGTCATTTGTTGTGAACGTTGAAAATATTGGACTCAACGGATCAGAAGGTTTACAGGCCAGTATTCTGCAGGGCCAACAACATGCTTGGAATAACAGGGGCCAGTAGGTGAAGGGCCATCAAGGTGGTCACCGAGGCAGCAGAAGGTGTATCAAAGTGGTTGTGTATCAGAAGAAAAGAACCATGGGTTTGATAAACCTTGACTGGGGCCCCTGGGTGAGGCTGTCTAGCGATGAAAGACCCAAAATACCCGGTGACCCTACAAAGCATCACTGACAATGTGTCGAGGTGCCTCAAAATGATGTATGTCAAAAAGAAGCTCAACATCAATGAGTCCTCAGAGCTTCACACTTACTAACAAGAGATCAGATCTGCAGGTATAAATGTTAGTGAGTTTCTGCTTTCTGTTAGTCACCTAATAGTGACTAGGAATTTCTACAATTCTCCCGTCCTTTTAAAATGTACTCGCACCACCTCCACACACCTTTAAAGATCCTTTCAAATGACACCAGAATCTGTTCAGACCTTCCTTTAACTCTGACTCTAAGGCCAAACATTTACCTGAATTTGCACAATGAAGGGCATTGAAATGTTTCACCACTAATGTAAGAGAAGATGAAGGGCAAGAGCAAGATCAAATTCTGTAGTTTATCACCTCGTAAAGTTACTCATTCCATGCACATTTTATTTCAATCTACAAGCAGGTGTATATGGATATATGAAGGCATACAAAAAGTAAAACCTGCCAGGTCCTGCAAAGACTCCAAACTTGACGGTTACTTTCCAGCACCGTATAATTTGGTGCTCTGCAGGCACAGCAGTGATGTCTAATGTCATGTTTATTTTGGAGAACAGGGACTATCAGGCCTTCAGCCGAAGATGATTCAGAGACAAACAAGCACCAAACCTGTTTGCATAACGGTCTCTGCTGTATTGGCTGGTGGATGGGGGAAGAGGAGCGGTAAAGCTGACGAGTGCGAGGAGGAGGCGATGTTGCGAGACAGACCGCTGGCCTGGCGGGGCGGCGGCTGGATCGCTCCTCCGACTCCTCGCTCTCCAGAACCGCCTGTTCACAGCGAGGCTGCTGAGTGGGTGTAATGATACCCTCATCTCAGGAAAACATGTCAGTCCTCCTGGCAAACAAAGCTGAAGTTGTTGTAAGCAGCAGCCTGAAGCTCTGAGAGGAGAGAGCCTGGGACTGACTGAGAGTTTGCCAGAGCAAATTTAGAACCAGCTGGGAAAGATCTGGGCAGAGAAGGAGAACAAGAAAGGGGGAAACTGAGGACACCTAAACCTCTTTGAGTGAGATCATCATCATCAGAGAAAAACTTTATATTACTCATGTCTATGTTACTCTGACAATCCTTCTCTAATTGCCCCTAAAGACCAAATAATATGTGCTACACAAACAAGATTCAAAATGTTAAATTATTTTTTTAGACAGGCCAGCCGATTCTCCTCACTCCTAGTCTTCATGCTTGGCTAGACCAGGCGATCCACATCCTGACTCAAGCTCTGCACTGAACACAGAAAGCAAAAATCTATTTCCAAAACTGTCACATTTGTTCCTTCAATCTGCGACTTATAGCTGAAACCAGTAGTTTACATACACAGCATAAAAAGACACATAACTTTTTTTTCTCTCACTGTCTGACATTAAATCAGAAATCATTTCCTGTCATTAAATAATTTCCTGTTTTAGGTCAATGAGGATTACCAAAGTTATTTCGATTTGCTAAATGCCAGAATAATGAGAGCTATTGTTTAGAGATTTTTTTCTTACTTTCTTCAAAGTCATAAGTTTACATACACTAACATTACTATGCCTTCAAACTACATGGGAAAGCCTGGATGATGATGTCATGGCTTTGGAAGCTTTTGATAGGTCAATTGACTACATTTACGTTAACTGGAGGTACACCTGTGGATATATTCTAAGGCACACCTCAAACACACTGCTTCCATGTCTGACATCATGGGGAAAATCTAAAGAAGTCAGCCAGATATCACGGAGAGAACTGTGGACCTCCACAAGTGTGGTTCATCCTTGTGTACAATTTCCAGATGCCTTAGGTTTCTACGGTCATCTGTTCAGACAATTAAATGCACGGGGGTGGCAGCATCATGTTGTGGAGGCGTTTTGCTGAGTGTAGAGTTTTTGAGAGTTTACCTAGTGCACAATGGAGCAGTTTTATTTAATGATATACATTGAAAATATGTTATAGTTGGTGAGTGACACTGCATGTAAACAGAAACTTTTGTTTATAAGTACAAGACTCCTTTACAAAATGTTTTCCTTTGGGTTCGCCTTACCAACCTGAAAAAAGCACAAAAAAAGTTTGTTTGGGTCATTTTTCAAAGGCACTAATAAACAGTCTTCTCATTTATCAAACCTGTGAAAGATTTTGTTTTAACTGTGCATTTGTGTGCACATGATGATGGCTACATATCTTGACACACAGTAGACAAATGAATGCTGAACACTGACATGACCACATGGAGGCAGTATGTCAGGATTTTCTCCCCACAGTAGCTTTTTCTTACTCACAGTTATGTTTACTGCTTCACTAAACGCCACAAAATGACAAATATTCACGTTCAAAGGACAGGAGCAAAAGGAGGAAGTCAGGTGACATGGCTACAGAGCAGCAAAGTCAACTTAGGGAGAAGGCTGGGGTGGATGGATGGGCTGACAAAACACTGGACTTTGACTGTTTCCTTTTTCTTGAAACAATAACTATTACACAGCATTAACCACCTGATTGTAACCATGGCAACAAATTTTAACCCAAATCACATGCTTTAACTGTATATAAAACATGGGCATAGCAGCCATAACATCACCTTTTGGTTTGAGGACCACTGTTTTTAAGCCGTGAGTTTGAAATTTGGTCATCAGCGTCTTGGTCTTTTGAAACCGTACATAATGAGCAAATAGTGGATCTGACTAATGAACCTGTGGACACTACGGACAGTGATACGGTACCAACCAGTCAATCACAAGGTAGTTTCAGCCTAAAACATACTAATTTTTCTTCTATTTTTCTCTCAATGGGAACATAATTTTCACAATAAACAAAAAAAGTCTTGAAAACTAGCAATTGAGGCCATAAACTCGTTTGGAAAATATAAGGCAATAGATTGAGCGAGAACTAGGGTCATTTTCTGTACATTCTCAATTCTTTTTGCAATTAGAGCAGTTGCCTCTTGCCAGCTGTTGGACAGAATCCAGGTTTAAGTCACTTCCAAGTCTAGTTCACTTTTCAGACCCAGAAGCTACGTTCTTCTTGGAGCTAGTTTATGGTTCTTCGCATTATTCTGACCAAGCCTTTACCTTTACACTGTTACACCGTAACAAGGTTGGTTAATTGTTTTTAACAGTTTATCTGTGGTAGGTGCACTCCTATGGGTCCTGTGATGTCAACCCTTTTTAATGTCACCATTTTAACTTTTGTTTGTGTTTTGAAACTGTCCTCTGAAAAAAAGACAGCATATGTTACATTCCAGTGACATCGTCCACTAGTAGTTGTAATAATTATGATGGGAGAAAATGAAGGGAGTACAGTCAAACTGTTATTAAGTAAAAAGATTTGCTGGGTCAGAACATCAGATTTTATGTTGAATGAGTGAAGCACCATGTGTAGGAAGGACATCGAAGTCAGCAGGAGGTGGTCTGGGTGGATGACGGGTGTGCAAAGCGCATGGCTAACTCTTATATGAGCGACTGAAGTTCTTATTCAGATTCCTGTTTGTGGATGGTTTTAGAAAACAAAGAAGTCATTTATAATGGCTATTATTTGTCTGTCCCACATGCAGTTTTTGACTTTTTAAAACTTAAATGACATTCAAATAGTCTTATTAATTATTAGCAACCACAAAAATTTAAAATTGGAAGTGGCCCCCGTCTTGTTTTTATTAGTGAGTACATTAAAGGCCTTTTGAAGGCATTTCATCACCAAGCAGTCATTCACAACAAAAAGCATTTTCATCCAGAATATATGCCAATAAAGTATTTAATTAAACAATAAAATGCTTGTAATTTATTTTACATGTATATTCATGGCCCTGCGTTGTCATAAACGTGTGTCTTCTCCAGTTCAAGCTATTAACTACAGTTCTGTGAGGTTTGCATGAGACATTATTCAGCATTAAACAGTCATCAGGCAGAAATTAGGCCTGGAACAGCAACTGCAGAAAGGAGTTAATTGAAAGAAATTAAGGAATCAATGAATATATAAATTAAAGTAATCATTAGTTGCAGTCCTTGGTTGAATGCAAATATTCTTTTATATGCTTAATTCAAGTCAAGTGACAGTACTTCTCCACCCGGCTGTCACGTCTCTGCCATTAAACGAGCGCTCGCACTTCTTCCCACAGCAGCTGTCGTGGGCCTGAGCTCACAGTTCTGTTTTACGAATTTATGCAAATGTCTTCATTAAATTATTGAGAATATGTGGAAATTTTGCTGATTGTATGCGCCGGCAGTCTTTTCGAGTGGAAATCTTCACTTGCTGCCATCAGACAGCCGCGACGTCAACCTGTTCAATCTCATGGATCTGTTTGCAGAGGTCGCCGAGTCCCCTCAGTCTGCCCACTCAGGTCTAAACACACCTCATTCCTCACTATTACACAGCTGCTTTAAAGCTTCGTATTGATGTGAAGGTCTGCCGTGGAGCCACCGAAGAGACTTTCCCAAGTGTAAAAGCTTAATCAAGTCTGTCTGTCTGCAGCATTGACAAAAGACAGAGAAAACAAAATCAAACTGGCAAGAAGGACACAGCTGAAGTTCTTTAACTGCTCATTCATCACAGGGATCACTTTGGAGTATTTTCAGACTGTTTAAAGACACAATCCTGCAGATGTTGTCCATTACTAACATGATATATGCTCTCTTTATTAATTTATTGATTCACAAACTGTCAAATATCATAAATTCTATTAAAGTCATTCAGGCTTTTTCCTCCACACTATTTTCCCGGTCTCTAATCAAAGATGAACTCGGCTTGCGGTTCTAAGCACCAGATGTTACTGAATTATGGCAGCCAGCACAATCTATAACCAGGGTGGAGGTACCAAATTACATTTACTCTCATTATTGAAGCGAGGCAGCCACTGATACAGATCTTAGAGGGTCAAAAAACCCTTCCAAACTAATAACAAGCAAAAATCTGATTACAAAACGCGGTTTAAGAAGTGAAAAGATGGGGGAGGGAAAAAGAGTACATCCTTACTCCTGTAACATGTGGTGTCTATCGTTTGTGTGCCGCTGAATCTGTTGTAGGGTTTTGGATTGCAGCCTTGTTTTGTCCCTCGAGCTTCAATCAATACACTGACTGTGGAGTCGTGGCGCTGAAAGCCACTGAGGTTACTGGTGTGAGGCAGGAAATGAACTAGGTGTCTCCTCGCTGGTGAACGGTCTCGGCCTCAGAAGCAAAACAAATACAAGAAATTTCTGAGAGAGCACACACCTCCACCAAGGCTACATAATCCTCTTTATTCAATCACATATTAAAACTGTGGATCCGCATCAAAATACTCCCAAACCCTGTGTGGTAATATCAGGGCTTTCTGGGCACATAGGTTTATTTCACATCAATAAAGAGGACTCCACTCAGTCCTCATATACAGTCAAAGATAAGAACACAATAAAGCTATATGAAAACAAAACTACAACTGAGTCACATCCTAGTTCTGACCTACAACCAGTATATAATCCCAGGGGTCCCACCCTTGCATGACATCCAGCTTGCGATGCACCCAACACCAGTGCTCATCCTTAGGGTTGTTCATTGGGGTGTTTAATTGCTCCCTCTGGGTTTGGGGTGAATTGCTGCCCCAAGCCAAGGAGTTTAAGCATCTCAGGATCTTGTTCAGGGGTGATGGTAAAATGGAGCGTGAGACAGATGGATTGATCTATATTCCAACCCGTACGTATGGCCTTGAGCTCTGGGCAGTAACTGAAGAAATGAGAATGCGGAAACAAGCAATCGAAATAGGTTTCCTCCATAGGGTGGCTAGGATCAGCCTTAGAGTTAGATCGAGGAGCTCGAAGTCAAAAGAAACCAGCTGATTTGGTTCAGCCATCTGATTAGGATCCCTTCTGGGCAGCTTCCCTTGGGTTTCCAAGCATGTCCAACTGGGAGGAGACCCTCTCAGAAGTCACTGGAGGGATCACATACTGTATGTCATCTGGACTGGGAACACCTTATGGTCGAGCAGGAGGAGCTGCAAAGTGTTTGTGGGTAGATGGATGGCTGGAATGACCTGCTGAATGACCAACCCCACTGTGAATAAGTAGTTATGACCATTTTATCGTTTATTGTTGCGACGTCTGCAGGAAGAATTTTACAATATATGAGGATTTGTTGCAGCAAAATCTATTTCACTTAAATCTTTATCTATTGAAGATCTCCAACACCTGTGGTAGTATAACAGTCTATAATCCCAGGGGTCTCACCCTTGCATGCCGTCCAGCTTGTGATGCACCCAACGCCAATGCTTATCCTTCCAGGTGGTAGAACTTATGGTTGGCGGTTCCATGCTGCTTTTTCGGAGCTTTGCCCAGCTATGCCCCATGTGTCAAGGCTCGGCCACCAGATGCTTGCTGGTGAGCTCCCCTTCCAGGCCTGGACTACCTGGTTTCCCTGTTCCAGGAGATGTGCTGCAACTCTATGTTCATTGGGGTGTGTCATTGCTCCCTCTGGGTTTGGGGTGAGTTGCTGCCCCAAGCTAAGGAGCTTAAGCATCTCGGGATCTTGTTTAGGGGTGACGGCAAAACGGAGCTCGAGACAGTTAGATGGATAATCTACATTTCAATCCGAGACTTGCATATTGTCCATTTTCTTATTTTTTTTTAATCCAGTTGTACCCTCTTATCATCTAAATATATAGTAAAAAAACAAAACACAAACAACAATCAAAGGAAAACTAACTGAATGGTCACTGATATGTTTGATGAGGATGACAATGATGTAAGTCGTATGCTTTTGGCCTTAGCAGCTCCGAATCTCAACCCACATTTACACCTGTGGGAGATTTTGGGCCGACAGCTACCAAATAAGCAAATATCTAATGGGAAAATGGTGTTCAGGCCTCCAGCAGAGTTTTAGAGACTTGGAGAATCAATGCCAAGGAGCAGTGGTGGCACACAGAGACCCAAACAGACACAGCCAGAACTCAGTCTGATTCAAGTTGCTTCTGGGAGACCTTGGACACAGTTCGGAGTATTTTAGTAAAATAATTAACTACACTTGGGCAAAAAACATGCATGCTAATGACGCTGGTGTCCATCCACATCGGTCACACTGCTAACAGCGTTTTAAGCAAGGATCTGTTGTGTCCTGTTAAACCTTCATCAGTGAGACTCCAAACATAGTTTCCTATTTTGCAATTTAGAGGGATCTTATACTTGTTTAACACTTCACACATTACTTCCGAAGACGACATGTCTCCTAGATTTATGATGCTGGTTTCACTGCTTACTTTAAAAGATTTTCTAGGAGAATTCCCTCCATGCCAGCGAATTAGTGGATGTGTGGATGGATCATGTTTTGCCAGTCATCTTTTGCAATTTCCATATTAAGCTCCTTCTCTCATTTCTTGTGCATTAATTTAGCTCATTAAGGTTTAATCCTTGGTTTAATGGTGAAATTATTCTGATGTTAGTTTCCTTATGAGCTTTAATTAGAATTTGAATCACACTGTTCCCTTCCTCAGATGGATCTTCCAGGATTCTTATCTGTCCGTTTACTGAAGAGATTTGTTAAAATTGTCCACGTCCAGATCATATTCACTCATCACACTCTTTCTTTGCGCTGCCCATTGCACAAATCCTTGGTCACTTTGGCCGTATCAGTCAGAGGGACCAAACCTGTACTTTAATATTTTAACTACACTTTAATGGTAATGTGTATGTACTTTTACTTAAGAAGGATTTTTCATGGAGGACTGTTATTTGTGGAGTATTTTTACATTACTGTACTGGTACTTGCACTTAAGCAGTTGATTTGAATACTTCTTCCACTACTGGTCATGATCAGTCAGTCAGTGGATAATCAGGTTTATGATTGGCTCAGGTAGTAGGTGAGTACTGACATGCTGCTCTCTGATTGGCTATTCAGTGAGACATTGTTAATGCATAGAAGCACTAAGTGAAGCAGGTTGGACTGGCTGTCTGGGATACTGGACACTTTCCCTGTGAACTGACTTCTTCTTTTTTGTCGAAAACAGGTAGATCATCTAATTGTTTTGTTGTTGTTTTTTTACACTGGGCTGGCACAATCACATCTTCAACCCCTCGCCCTTTCAGTTCAGTGCTTTTATTAATTCCCTGAACAACAAAACCTGCTGGCAGGTTCGAAAGGTTTGTTTCATTTCTTCTTCTTTTTTAATCGCCAAAATGACACCATTCATCACAGCCAGAAACTGTAAAAACTGAAAGAATGGTCTGATAATTAACTTTCTGATATTCAGTGAATGAATTATGCATAAATTCAAAATTTAAGAAAAATTTTTTTTTGGGGGGGGGGGGTCATTTTATTTATAGCAAGGAGAGACAGGGTGAAAGGGGGTAGAGATGAGAGAGACATGCAGCAAGGGCCGTGAGCCGGATTCGAACCCACAACCGTTGCTGGCAACCTGGGCCTACATGGCAACGCCCTAACTCAGTGAGCTACACAGCCGCCCATAAAATCAATAAAATTTGGATATTTCGTCAGACTCACTGAAATTCACGAAAAGTAAACTGATTGCACCAGATCCTGTAAAACATAAAAAATTCTCCGCTCCTCAGTGCAACTTAGAATCCGAGGCCCAAAAAGTCAGGATGAACTGCAGGCTGTGTTTACACAACGTAAAGCAGCACAGAGGAGCGACTTTTGTCAAGTTATTGGAAGATACCTTCAGCAAGGTGAAGTACGTTTCTAGAACTGATGTGCAGAGTAATGTGAAAAACATTACAGAGGTTATAAAAATGTAAATATTTATATATGTAGAGCCTCAATTTTTCCCCTGTATTGGTAACACCTATGGGCCTCTAGAAATAAGTTGCATAATATGACTTCAGAATTTATTTTTTTGTAAAACAAATCAGCAAACTACTTTTGTTTTTTCTTTTTTGTAATTAATCGCAATAAAATTGTGTTATACTGGACATTTTTGAGTTCCCTCTACTTCTAGCCATGGTTGGGATGTTTGAATAGAGGTGCAGGACTTTATATTGCAGCAAAAACTGTGACAGGAATAAAGAGCAACCAGAAGCTGCTCTTGGAGTTTAGAGGGTTAAACAGCACATTTGCAAATAGTGCCAAAATGATCAAGATAAAACATAACAGAGGCACACAGAAACTGTGGGTGCTGCTAAATGCGTAAAAATCACTGGCATGTTTGCAGCAGGGCCTTCTTCAGCATGATGATGATGATGATGGTGGTGGCTGCACAGTGTGTGTAGAAGCTGCAGTAATCAGAAGCTAACAATGAGCTGGCCGCCTATAGCTCAACAATATGTCCTGAGAGGTGATGATGATCAGCATCAGGCTTCTCTGGAGTCCAGGAACATTTATCCTCTGATAAAACTTAGCAAAAAACACCAGCAATGAACAACTCACTGCTATTTGCAAACTTATATTGAAAGTTATCTTACTGGCTAGTTTGTTACTTTTTGTGAACTGCAGATTTAGTTTGCCAGCTGTCCAGTTTGTCATTATTTTGTTAACTGCCATTCATCAACATTGACAGTGAGTCAGCAGCATTTGTTGTTATCCTCATTTATTTATTAGGCTTTAGGGGGAAAAACTCTTTGGGACCTGAAAAAGATATGTTTGAGAACCAAGTCTGAGAGCTTCACAGTGGAATGCTACTTCTGTTTGGAAGACACTGATCATCTAATCAATTACTTATCATATCTCCTCCACAGGACGCCATGCTCATTTTAGGATTTTATTGCAGTGTTAAATTTTGCAAAGCCACATTTTGAGGCATTTATAATGTCTCTTCTCTCTTAACCTTTTGCAATTCCCTCCTACTCATTAGATGCTTTAGTCTTTAAGTGTTAAAGCCTTTAGTGTGGTATGACCTCTTAACTTCTTCTGAGTAATTACAATTGACTACAGCTGCTGACTCCTCTGAGCCAATTTAATTTAGGGCCCTTTCGATACACTCATTAAACTCGCCCACAAGCACTGCAGTGGGAAAGTCATTTCAAAGCAGCTACAGATCCCAAAATCAACTGTGCAAACAACTGTTTGTTGTGCATAGTACAGTTGTGTCACTGCCACAGTCAGGAAGAAAGCACAAACCATCAACTGCTGCTGAGAGATAGTTGGTCAGGATGGTCAAGAGTCTACTAAGAATCCCCAAAAAGCAGGTCTGCAATGAAACAGAAACTGGAACACAGCTGTCAGTGTCCATAGTCAAGTGTGTTTTACATCATAACGGGATGAAAGGCCACTATGTAAGAAGGAAGCCCTTCCTCTACAAGCAGCACCTTAAAGCTCAACTGAATTTTGCTGCTAATCACAAGGACAAAGAAAAGGCCTTCTGGAGAAAAGTTTTGTGTTCAGAAGAAAAAAAAAATAAACTATTTGGCCAAAAAGACCAGAAATATGTTTGGAGAAAAGAAGGTGAGGCTATTAACCTCAAGGTGACCAAACCTACCGTTAAGCACGGTGGTGGCAGTATCATTCTGTAGGGCTGTTTTATTGCTGCTAATGGAACTGGTGCTTTACACAAAGTAAATGGAACAATGAAGGAGGATTAACTCCACATTCTTCAAGAAAACCTAAAATCATCATCTAGAAAGTTGGGTGTTCCAACAAGACAATGACCTAAACACATATTAAAAGCAGTAAAGAAATGGCTAAATCAGGCTACACATGTATTAACTAAATTTATAAGCAATAAAATACACACTCACTTAAAATTATTCAATCATTTTTTGCTGCTACAGTCTTGCTTGGTCAGCAGCTTATAGCGGCCAATCTTACCTAACATATAGATTGCTGTTAATGACATGGAAAAAGAACTGGAAATACTAAAGTAGAAAAACTTGCATAAAATGGACTCAGATTAAAGCATCAAGAAAGTCAGTTAAATTGTACTCAATGTTACGTGTTTGAAAAAGAGGTAGTGTTAAGCCAGAAAGTCAGGAGATCACTGAAGTCATTAGCATTGATCCTCAAGAGAACAGGTTTTTTTCAGATGAGCTGCTAACAGGCCAACAGACTGAAAACACAAGTAGAGCTGCAGTTTCCCATAATTTAATGTCCTCTTGAAATGAAGCAACTGGCCACTACAAGATTTTTGGTGTAACTTCACACAGTGTCGAGCTATTGACTTCATGTCTGCTCTTATCATTTTATATCAAGTGTTCTTGTTATTGATCGTATTGTGCTTTTCCGGCCTTGTGATGGACAACCATCAATCAACCTGCACTCAGTGTTTTCCTGAACTCAAAAACTTCATCTGCAAACCTGCAGGGCAAGATCCCGGTCAGCAAATTACATACTGTTAACTTTCCTCACCGAATGGCATTTACATTTCTTTGCCGTTGCTCTGTGAATGTCACTAGTTTTTTAGACTACGAGACTGTTTCAAATTCCATAAGACAAAGCGAGCTGCGGGCTAAAGGAAGGAATGTGCAGCTGCAGCAGGGAAGTATGATCACGCTTAAGATGAAAATCACAAAATTGGTTTTGACAGTTTACTTCAGCGGGCCTTTGCTAAGTTTATTCCGTGAAAATAAAGGGTCAGGCCCCAAAGCGTGTTTGATTTCTCCTCCAACACAGCTTATCGCACTACAATATATATTATTACAGTGTCCGGGCTTTTCCTTTTACCTTTATTTGTCCAGTAAAGCGAGATACAGAGAGACAAGCCAGGAAATTGCATATATGCTGTTACATACACAGATTTGTATTCATAATTCATGCAGCAGCTCCAGTACCTTTAAACACATCGCAGGAAATCTTATTCCTCAAACCTCAACCTTCATTTGCTGTATATCCGCACCACTTCTCGCAACATGCAAGCGTGCTCTAATTTTAATGTACTTTCTTTAATTACTCCTCAGCAGGTCGTTATTTACTCTTCCTCCCTATAGCGTGTGCCTGATCTGCCTCATTAAGCAGATCACCTGATTATGAAAAACATTTCACTGAGCTGTAAACAGTGTGATTAAATAAGCTGTTTTTCCTTTAATAAATCAGGTGCACGGAGCTATTATAATAATTAAAGCGCATTAAATCCAACCTTCATCTTTGCGCTCAATGGCTGACACTCCTTAAAATACCTATTCATCGGTTTTACGACTCAACTTGACAGCCACAAATGTGTACTAAATATTGGATGAGTAGTAAATATGTTTTTCCGCAAATACATATTCACATATATAGAAAAGGTAGTATAATTGTAATGTGTGTGTAGTAGGGTGCTAGTGTGAACCAGCAAAGTGGGATCATGATTCTTCCACATCAACTTTTGCCCAACTTTGCTTCCTCGGCAAAACACAACATGCTTATCTTTGTGTCTGCAGTCATTCTTAAGTAGTTTTGCATGTCTTTGTTGGTTTTTTTTGTATATATCTAGTGTCTTGGTCTTTTTTGTAGTCATGTTGCATCTCCTTGTAGTCGCTTTATGCCTCCTTGTTGTCAAATTTTATCTCCTTGTAGTTATTTTACACCTACTTGCACCTGTTTTATGTCTTCGAAGTTCTATTGCACAGCTTCAGAATAATTTTGCATCTATCTGTATTCACTTGGCACCTTTTTGTTAGACGTCTTGTGTCTCTTTTACCCCTTTTGCACCAAGAAGAACCAGGTGCTAGCTCGGTGCTGGTGCTGGTGTTTAGTTTCTTCTAATCTTGTTCCTCCTAAGAACCTTTTCCATTGGCAAGGAGCCAAGTTGGAGCCACGCCATTGCGCCACTGTAAAATGAATACGCGTGTATCCATTACATAGAGTTAAACAAACACAGTAAGTTGGTGATAATATCTATATCTTTATCCTCCTGAGATCCTGTGTCCACATGCAGGGAGATTGTATTTTAGCTTCCCAGCACCATAACTTTAACCCTGGAAGCTTTGAAAACTCCGCCTATTGTGCTTTCTAGCTTGCAACTCTCTAGGAGCTGTGCGCTGAACCCAGCGGCGAGCGCAGTGCATTGCTGTGATCTACTATTACTTATTACTATTCATATGACTCCTACTACTTAAGACTATTTATTATTCAAAGGCAAAGCTTATTTTTATATTCACTCTGTCCTACTAATCCCAAATAACTAGGTAAATCAAAAATGCGGAGGCAGGGGTCACCTGTTGCCCAGGCACATCCACGATCGCGCTACTGGTGGGACACAATTGTACTGGATTTCAGCGCAACAGTTTGTGCAAAACTTCCGTGTGTCCCGGGAGTAATTCCATTACATCTGCGATCGGACCAGGGATGTTCTGCCGAAAAATGAAACAAATGACCATCTATGTGTCCCTTTCCACCGTTTATAATTCATCACGATAACCCCGCCCCCAGCCCCTGACGAACTCAGTTCTTAGCTCTGAGCAACAAGTTTTAGCACCTGGAGCCAGTGCTTAGGAGATGTAAACACAAAGAACTGGTGCTCAGTCAGGCACTGGCTCCGAACTAGCACTGGAACCAGCTCGGTGGAAAAGGGATATTTGTAGTTAATTTGTGTCACTTCGTTTGACATCTCATTGTAGAGCATTTGTGTCTCTGCACCTATTTTGCACCTCTTTGCAGCCGTTCTGCATCAGTCACATTAAAGACACTTTGCGCGTCTTTGCATGACTAGCTTTGTATCTCTTTGCAGTCAGTTTGTGTCTTTTTGTCTTTTGTAAAGGTTTTTTGTCTACGATTGTTTTGCGAGACTTTATAGTTCATTTGCAATCATTTTGCAACTGTAGTTATCTGGCACCACTTTGTCACTTTGTAGTGTTTTTACACCTCTTTGCTGACATTTTATTGATCTTTGTACTTGTTTTATGAGTCTTTGTTGTACATTTTCATAATAACTTTACATCTCTGTAGTCACGTGGCACCTCTTTGTAGATGTTTTCTGCCTCTTTGTAGTTATTTTGTGTTACTTTGTAAATGACTGGCATCTCTTTGTCTGGATCATACCGTAGTGACTTTGAACGTGCTTTGCCTGTCTGTGTCGTTATTGTTGTTTGTTTTTATGGTTTGTGATTTATGTATGTCTTGTTTTGTGTCTTTTTGTAGTCATTTTTTGTCTTTTTGTCTTCGTTATCATTTTGCATGTTTCTTCAGTCACCTGGCACCTCATAGTGGACGTTTTGTGCTTCTTTGTAGGAATTTTGTCACTTTGTAATTGTTTGGTATCTCTCATTTTGTACCTCTTTGCACTTGTTTTGCATTTGCTTGCGGTTGTTCCGCATCTGTCATCGTTTTGAAGTTGTTTTACGTGCTTTAGTCATCGTTTGTCGTCATTTTACGTGCCTCATTTTCCGTTTCTCTGCAGCTGATTTGTGTCTCTTTGTAGTTACTTTGCATCTTTGAGTTTTATCTCTTTGTAGTTTGTTGCTGTGTCGTTGTTTTGCATCCCCTAGCATCCATTTTGCTTCTCTGCCATTGTATTTCATCTTTTTGCAATCATTAAGCATCTCTTTGTAGTTGATTTGCATCTCTTTGTGTTCGTATTGCATCCGAACGTAGTCCCTTTAAAGTTGCTTTGTGTGTCTTTGTTGCTATAGTCTGCAATTTCAAGTGATTTAGCAGGTCTGTTGTTTTAAGTCTCTGTGGGTCTCTGTGTTGCATCTCCTTGTAGTCATCTCTTTGTGGCCGTCTTGTGTTTGTAGTCATTCTGAAAACATTTTGCCTGTCTTTGTGCTTCTGCTTGTAGTTGTTTTCAAGTCATTATGTGTGCTTTTGCTGTTGCTTTGTGTCCGTTTTAGTCATTTGTTTGCCTTTACAACAAGAAATGTTAACACTCACTTCAAACAAAGGGACTATGGGCCCTTCGACCTGTCGGGCTCTTGAGCCTATGCCCGGTGGGCCCATTGAGTAATCCATCCACACCTCTACATGATAAAATGCACTCAAACGGCTTCATCACACGGTCTGCAGGCAGTTTAAACCGCCTGAAGTAAAATTCACTCTGAGCTGCGGCTCTGAGCTCAGCATCTGATTGGAGTTTTGCCAACATGCTGTGTGCACCTCGCTGTAACATTCAGCGACAGTGTTTACTCTGTGCTGTTTCTGAGATGAGAAAACATTTGGTGTGGATTGGCAGCTGAACATTATGAGTCCTCGACGGTGCCACATATCCCTGATTGTGCGTGAGCGTTTCAGCCTTAGACATCCACCCTGAAACTCCATTTCTGTCATCACATAGAGGAGGGGGGGAAAAAAATCAATTGCATATTGGCTTTTTCCAACCATCACTCTTGAAATCATGCATTTTTTTTACAGCTCCAGAGAGCAATTTCCTCAGCTGTTTGAGCTACAGATATCTCATGGGTGATTCAGCACGGCTCCACAATAGCAGCAGCCCAGTCCTTCACAGCTCTTGGCCGGGGATAAAGACCCGCTCAGCCGGTGCGTCTCTGCTGGCTTATCAGTCCGGCTCCACTCAGGAGCAGGGCTGCCGTGTGATTGCGGCTCGCCTGAGATTCTGGACAGTAAATGTCAAGATATTGCAGGGAGCGAGAGTCTGAGAACATGCCTTGATCGAGTAACTTTTATCTGCCATTTGATGTGCTAAATGGGTGCCCAAGTTGAGTTGGGGCTGAGCAGAAATAGATAAGGAAATGAAGGAAAAGAGGGAAAATCCTGGTAGCTGGGTAAACACTCTAGATTTTCATTAGCTTAGATCAAAACACATTAAAATCTCAAGTTAATGATATACGCATGATATATTATGTGCTTCTACCTGACTTGAGGATCAGGGTAGGATCTAGTATCACAGGAAATACAGCTGCAGAGGAAGGAAATAGCTAAACTATTTCAACATCCCTTTGAAACCACAAACACACTGCAGTTAATTAATGTGACAAACATCACAATCACACAAACGGAAACACATTAACATTCAGTTATTTCTGAAACACAGGAGTGATGCTCAGCACTGATGCCACAAAACGTGAATATATTGCTTCAGTACCACATAACAGCAGCGGTATTACCAGGCTTTTATGTAAATATTAATGTGTGATTACACACAGCTCTGTGCTGTAATAGCCTGAATTCCTAGTTAATCTCAGTCCAAATAAATTAGGAATTATTCTGCTCGGAAAAAGCAATAATTGTGTTGTCAAGGTGATAAAAGACAGGCAGTAATTGTGCCGCTGAGGAATTTCATAGGCCACGTGACTCCAGCAGTCAGTCAAACCCGGGGTGAAGCTGAATGACTCAGCAAATTTGAGTTTCTACAGCATCAGTAAAAAGAGGCTACAATCCTGCCTGTGCTGTCTTAGTGAAGGTTTGTGATGTATAAGCTGTTATTAGGCCCGTAACCCTGCTCATTTTTCCGGAAAAGTCACAAAAATACGACACCCGGTGGGACGGAGAAACATTTTCATTTCACTTTCAGCACATAAGAAGAGTGAGTGAGAGCAGTCACACTGATGGATGGGCAGGCACAAGATGATATATTGATGATGGATGTTCTTACTTGCAAACAGGAGAGCAGAGGAAGTGACACTAAAGAGGATGTGATGGTATTCTGTCATTCAGACATAGGTTACTTTTACATTAATTTTTCTTCAATCAGACAGACCCACCATAGTGATGGAGAGAGCCATGGTACACATGCTATTTGTCATACGCACAAGTTTGGACTGAACATCAAAGGCCATAATACACAACAACCTGCCAACTAAAGGGAACTAAACCTGTAACAAAAAATACAACTGCAGCTGATAAACCGACTATGTGACAGCTCATCTGTTTGAGGTGAGAAAAAATACAGTGACCCACTGTCAGATCCTGATCCGTCCTATTTCCATGTCAGTGATAATTTGTAAGCAATTAATGCAGTTATTGCGGGTGTTCCACGTATTTAAATGCACACAACTCTCTCTCTCTTTGACGATACTCATGTGGATGCCGTTTGATGCTGCGGGTATTTAATAAACTCAGAGGAAACACCCCTACAACCAGCAACAAACTTCTGTCATGTAGAAACCCAGATTACATTCATTATTGGTTAGTTTCATTAGAGTGACATTTCAGTTTGGAATAGATGCAAACTCAGCGAGAAAGGTGTGTTGTGATTTTAGCAAAAAACTGTCTCTTTTGTTCTCTGTGATGGTTTTGAACCAGTGTTGGTGCTAAAATGTGGAATTAGCCTGTCAAATCGCTTCACACAACTCAAAGTATGCTGTTTATTGTACTGTATATTTGTTAATGTGGCGCAAATAATTCATAAATGTGCTGTGTTAAAAGTGATACAGTAGCGTTACTAGTTCCAACCTAGTAAGATTGCCGTCCCATGTTTCTGTTCAGACATTGTCAGGTTATTGGAAAGAAATACATGTCTGAAAGGGACTCTAAAAAACTGCAACCTAATCCACAAGCCTGCACGGGGTAGTGCCGCATTTTTGTGAACTGAAATGCATTACTACAACTTTCTTCACATAAATGCATGCTGTCAAAAGCATTTTTCCTCCATACATAGCATTGGAAGATGAGGGGCTGTAAAATTTAGCTTCAGTAATGTAGCTTTAGCTGCAATCTGTCTGTGCTAGCTGGAGTGCTGTCATTGCAGTTTGTGTTTTGACTAGTTTTCTAGTTCTCAAAAGTTCATATTTCTTTGGTAAATTATTTTATTATAAAGTAGGACCTTAAAATCTGATGATGATCTGATGAAATGACTTTCCTCTGTAGGGTGGATGGGCTCGGCCTTGCACACAGGGTGAGGATTTTGGACATCTGAAGGGAGTCACTGCTCCTTCATGTTGAGGGGAGCCAGCTAAGGTGGTTCGGTTGCCTGATTAGGATGCCTAGTGGGCAACTTCTTTTGGAGGTTTTTCAAGCACATCGTTCTAGGAGAACCTGGGGTAGACCAAGAACTCACTGGACGGACCTCATATCTCATCTGGCCTGGGAAAACCTTGTAATCCCCCTGGAGGAACTACTTAAATCGATGCCTGCAATGACCTGCTTAGCCTGCTGTCATAGCAACCTGAGCCTGGATCAGTGGAAGAAAATGAACAGATGGATGAATGTAAGGATGATGGGCTTGCATCCCATGGTAGGAAACATGCTTGTGGTGGGATTTGTGTGATCAATGTATCACTCTGTCACGATCACTCTTAAATCCTGTCGAAATAACTTCCCTATCAAGATGTAATGGAGAATAGATGGAATTTGTGATTGACAGTTTACAAAGCCTCCTTTAGGATGGGTGGTAGCGTAACATCTTATGGAAGAGTGGCTTTTTTTATCCGAGACAGACCTGCTGGCAGAGCCAAAGATGAGTTAGAAACGTATTGAATTCAAAGAAGAAAAGACACCTTATATGGTCGGAGGGATGTGGAGCTCAATAGATTCATCTCTGTGAAGAGAGAGGGGATGCAAGAACACATTATGACTTCCTCTGGATGTTTCAATGCTCTGACCGAGGGCAGATCTCTGGGCAATTCTATCCACACTGCAATATTTTTGTAGAAAAAACTGCTTAAATCACAAGAGAACAGCATCCAATTTCCTGTAACTGAAAGGAAATGGGAAGCCTAAAAGCAAAAATAAATGGAGTCATTTCAAATCAGTGTTAAAAAGCTGCATTTAATTGCAAAACATCCTGAAAAGCATGTTTTTTTAAAAAAACATCTCTGTATCACAGAACCTGAATATTACAAGACCTTTGAGGTGAACAGATTTCTGTAGTCATGCATTCGTTTTTCATAAACGAGAACAAACTCAGAACCAGAGGAAAAGACGAAGCTGCTGCACTTACTGACAGAATACTGAAAAGGTTGTGACAGCTGCCGCAGGAAGGAGACAGAAAATGTAATTTTTGCTTTGGTATTATTAGATGTTGTGTCTCCTTTTGTTTTCACGAAGTGCAGGATTAAACACAATCTGTCCATGTGTGAAGAAACATGCATTATGTAATGTAATTATACCATGCTTCTGTTTTTCAGGCTGTTTTCGTCACACTGATTTGATTTGGTGTCTATATATAGATAGTACTTACTGTATATCTTTCATATTTCAAATGTATTCATTCATACTTAATTTGCAGAGCTTAAAGTCCATGCAGCAGCGTCTTAATCATTATTTTTAGTCTTCTTACAGCCCCCACTGTAACATGTTTAGGAGTTATATTCATACTTGCTGTGCAATTTACATCGCCATCAAGTAGGCTTCCTTTTAAATTTAACACAGATTTTATTTAACACTTTTTTTTTAAATAACAAAAGAAATTCACATGCAGTCATACATGTTTTCACTTCATTCAGCTGGTGTCAGAATAATCCGAAAAATTTCTTCTCAACTGGGAAAATTAAACAACTTGGAAAGTTGGTAAAAGTTTTGATACACAACATGCCGAGTTTTTGCGAATATACACAGAGAAGCTTGGTGAATGAAAGGAAATGTTTGGTTAATGATAAGAAACTTTTGTTCAGTGGTGCAAATGCACGTACTGTAATCCCTCGCCATATCGCAGTTCACTTTTCGTGGTCTCACTGTATCGCAGATTTTTAAATTGCATATAAAATACGTAGTGTACAGCAGATGAGTAGGCGCAAGTATGGAAAACACAGCTACGGCCGCTTCCGCTTGAACTAGTCGGTCGCTGATTGATTGGCGGTGATCAATCAATAACCGACTAGCCAGCCAGAATCTGCAGTCCCACACGGTGAGTGTTTACTGAAAATAACCGTCAGAGAACTGACAGTCTGTAGGATTGCTGGACGTCCTCAATGTCAGTGTGTTTAAAATACGGCAAAGTTTTTCCGAAGTGGGCGTTTCAAGTGGATTGCGGCGTCGCTAGTTCCATTAACGGACATGGCTGTAGAAGCTCCTCTTGATGGAAGGTTTAAGAGTGTAGAAAGTGTTTAAGAGCATAGGAAGTCTTTATAAGAGTGTGGGGAGGGTTTATAAAACCTTAAAATATATAAATAATAAAATAAATATAAGGTCGCTACTTCACGGATTTCGTCTGTCGCAGGGGGGTTCTGGACCCTAACCCCCACGATAGACAAGGGATCACTGTATTTCATAAATTTTTTTCCTAACATTTAATTTGCATTGGGGTTTTAGTTTGTAACCACTAGTTGCTGTCCACATACACTGACCAAGATCAGTTCGGAACATTTTTCTTTAGCAGTAACCCCGATGAAAAGTCAGGAAAAGCAATATTTCAGTGCCATTAGCTATCAACATACTATTTAAACATTCACAAACATGAATGCACTGAAGCTGAAAAAACAACTTCCTAACTTGGGAAACAGGATCAGGCGAGGAACATGTGAATTCACAATTACTCTGGCTGGTTAAACCTCCGCTGTTTTAACATGGATGAGTGGATGCAAGTGCAACAGGTGAAATAAACCCCTATATATCCCTTAAAAGGTTAAAGAATGGATACATTTCCAAGTCACTGAATATCTCTTCAAGTACAAATAAATCCATCATTAAGAAATGGAAGGAATATAGCACATGGTTAATCTGCCTAGAGCCAGACGTCCTCAAAACCTGAGTGACCACGGAAGAAAGACTAGTAAGGGAGGCCACTAAGACACCGATGACTCCTCTGAAGGAGAAAAGAGAGGACTAGATAGGAGAGATTGCACATACAACAGCTGTTTCTGTTCTTCGCCAGTCAAAGCTTTAAGGCAGAGCGGCAACGAGAGAGTCACTGTTGAAGAAGCTCATATTAAATCTTGACTAGCGTTTGCTGGCATGTAAGACAGTCCACTAGAAGAGGATTCTTTGGTCTGATGGGACCAGCATTGAGCTTTTTGTCCAACAGGGTAGACACCAAGTTTGGCAGACTCCAAACACTGCACATCATCATCAGCACGAAGCATGACGGTGGCAGCATCATGATGTTGGGATGCTTGTCACCAGCAGGCCATGAAAGGCTTGTAAAGGGTAAAATGAATGTAGCAAAGTACAGGACAATCCTGGAGGACAACCTGATGCAGTCTGCAAGAGAAATGCGACTTGGGAGAAGATCTGTTTCCCAGCAAGACAGTGACCCTAAGCATACAGCTAAAGCTACACTGAAATGGTTTAAAGACTACAAGGTGAAAGTTCTGGAATGGATGACTTAGAGCCAAGACCTCAATCCAACTGAGAATTTGTGGCTGGATTTGAAAAAGATCTGTTCACTCACGATCACTGTGCAACCTGACAGAGCTTCAACAGTTTTGCAAAGAGGAATGGGGTAAAATTTGCTGTGTCCAGATGTGCAAGATCGATAGACACCTATCCTAACAGGGTCAATGTTGTAATTGCTGCCAAAGGCCCATCAACTAAATACTGACTTGAACGGGGCAAATACATACGCAACCAGTTATTTTACCTTTTATATTTGTAATTAATTGACACTGTTCAGTAGAAATGTAACAACCACCCACCCCTACAGATAAATATCATTTAGTTACCATGGCCAAAGAAAGACTGTCACCATCGTCCTTGTTATTGAACTAGAGTTTCACAGACTTGTCCAACATAATTTTCCTCTCTCTGTTTAAATGTTTGTTTTTTTTAGAAGTTTTCAATTTGTCCTTCAAATGTATACCAGTTCCTGTCATTACTTATTGGTGTCCTTGATAATTAATGATTAATGGTATCTGTATTGTCCCTGAAAAAAACATATTGGTTAACAGCTCGTTTATTGTTTGACCCATACATTATTTTACTGGGCGTCTGCAGGTTTGGTGGTTACATTTACATTAAGACTTTTGATCAAATTTAAGACCTCAAACTTACAATATGTCAAACAGCACATGGATACTTTACCAGTAAAATGTAACTAACAACAAATACAACTTCTTTGTGTATAACTGTAAATATATTATAAATAGATCAGACATATGGTGACATTTCTCATGTAAAACAGATTTAACAGCGACTTTAAGTTTTGAAGGTTTCCTTGGAGTTCCCATGGTAGTGCACTATAACGTTAGTATATTTAATGAAGCCATGCAAATTTTTATCTTCATACTGTGAATATTTTTCAACTTACAGCCAAAATTTTACACTTTTTGATTCACATTACTTTTTCCAGCATTTTTGAGCCTTTAACACTTCATAAGTAAAGATAGACACAGGAAAATTTCAGGGCTGAAAACCTCATTTGAGCTCGGTAAAATACTACAACCAAATCAATTTTACATCCACTCGAGATGTCACAGACATAAGCCATCTCATTTTTGTTCTGCACGTCTTTTTTCTGTAACCAACTTTGAGCACTGAAGGATATATCCGTTTCAGACTCAGAGTTTTAAAAATGAGTCTCATTTGCCATGTCTATAGCATTTTAAAGACCTATTAAAGATAGATTTAAGAAAGTAGTAGTCTTAAATCCATGACAAATCAGAATTCTGAACAAGACTCCTGGAAACAACCATTATAAAGAAAAAACAAGGAGTTTGTCTACAGGCAAACATAGACACCAACAAATACATTTTCCAGTAATGAATGAATTGTGGATGAAATGGAACACTTCTATCAAGGTCACTCCTATTTGAGTTGTTTAGGAGTATTTCTTTCTTTTTCATGTCACTGTTAATTCAGTTTTTCACTAGAATGATAATTGTTCAGCTTCTGTGTTATTATGTACATGCAGTCTCTCACTTTCACTTACAGTGTTGCCAAGAAGATAAAACATCTCTGTGGAGAAACCTTCAAACAAAAGGATTTCTTATTCTGATTTCAACCACATTAACAGCAGATAGAAAACAGAACATTCAATTATATCAACGTGAAGCGGCACTAATTTCCTCCCTGAGCTTGGACTTGTCAGGATTCAGCTCGGACTCGAGCACCAGAGGCTCTCATGACATGCAATTTGCAGGAATAATGTGTCATTATCCTTTGACCTCCCTTTACTTTGAGGATTACAAAAACCTAGTTTTGAATTTGTAGCGTACATTTTAAACAAGTACATTCAGGGGAACAAAATTGGAACTACTTCAAGAGAAAATGTCAAGGTCTGATGTGTAAAGGTAGAGACGTCTGTAATTTACATTCATTTAGGTTCCTGAATGCCTCTGTGAAGACTTAATGCATGTTGGGATGTAGGTTGAGGCTTCCGGTGTAGGTGTTTTTCTTTTAAAAAGTCAAAGATCACTATAGAGTGCTGTCGAAAAACCCAGTGATACATTAAAAGTGACCTTTTAGACAGTTAAGTGACTCATTTATGCACAGAGAGAAAGCCTCAGACCCTTAATCAGGGCCATTACAAACAAATAATTTCAAGAAAGTCAGTGGCAGAGGTCAGGAAGTGGTCCTCTGTCTCCACAACAAAGATAATCTAGGTAAAGAAAGAAAAGAAAAGAGGTTGAAGTTCCCTTTATTATCTCTAAATGTCCAATAAATGCTTCTACCCATCCTGTTTTAGCTGTTCTGTGCCCCAGGGAGATGATGGACGAAGGATTTCTGAGAATCTACATCAGTCTGATAATTCACTGTATTACAGTTGCTGTAATGGAGTAACAGTCTGAGAAAGAAAGAAACAAAACCTTTCAATGACTCCACAAAGATGGTAAACAGACAGTAACATTCCTGCAAATCATCAGGGTGATGTTTACCATCGCCTCTGTCCATCTGTAGTCGTGTTTTTCTTTCAGCCATCATTGACTCATTTGGCCGTATTACAGCGATGTTTCTGCTTGTGTTATTTAAGCGATGCTGGCTGCTGTGCAGGTGAGAAATTTGTGGACATCAGGTTCCAGCTCCCAGCCTGTTTGGTGTTTGTGCTGAAACAGAGGTGGAAAATATTTTTACCACAGGCTAAGCTGCTTTAGGTCTCCAAGCTTATTGCAAAGCAGTCCGTTTTTGAGCAGTTTTATGCTACTTTTTCTTTAATTTAGCTATTTAATTTGGGCAGGTTGTTATAAATTGGGCTACTTTTGTACCAGGAGGCTTACAAAAACAGAAATGTGGACTATAATCCAGACACGATGATCCACTGATGTTACTGTGATTTAGCTACTTATCAATATTGTCAACAGTTGCAGTGGCAGCACAGATGCACAGCCAACCTGTTCCCATTCTCACAACAGCTGTTTGTCTAAGATACTTGGGTAAGGTTAGGAAAAGATCATGGTTTGGGTTAAAATACACACTACTTACAACATAAACCACTTGTTACACTGCAAACCTCTTGTTGCCCTAAATGCAGCGACAGTGACGTTGCAAAAGAAAACGGTAAAAAGATTACTGTCTATTTCTGAGGTTCAGGGATTTCTTTTGGTCTATTAGACTACCCTGTGTGATAAAAAATGATGCGAAAGAGTATCAAGTGCGATCCAATGTGACACCAATGAGTCCTGCCAAAGCTGCAATATGTGAGAATGAGACCAGGCCTGCACAGCTCATGGAGGCCTTCAGGCCACCATGAAATGCGTAGGGCCAGGTTGCTGCAATTTGTCTCAAACTGGACTCAATGTTGAAACACACTTAGATGATAAACATATTTTTAGATTCAGTGCGACTCTGATGTCCATCATAAATAAATGTTCATAAACCGCCCTAGATGGTCTTTATACCTTCAGAACCTGCCTGAGAATCATCACATTTTTTGGTTTAAGTCTGAGACAGTTCAGGGTTTCCCCCAGAAAACTTGCTAAGCCCGGTGGTAGAGAAGCCCACCGGCCGCCCACCGTGTTTTTGTAAAAAAAAAAAAAGAAAAAAAAGGTCAAAGTTAACAGGAATTTCGAAATTATGACTATTATATGTTATTATAAGCCATTTATTAACAATACTTAAATGTAGAGTCTTATAAAAAGGCACAATCTTGAAATACGGTTTTAACAAACACAAAAAATACAATTAAAATAAATAATATCAGTTGTTTTCACTTAAGTTAAATCCTAGTGAATCTTAAAACAAGCTGTTGCTGGTCACATTTAAAAGTAAAATAAATTAACATAAATAAAAAAGTGTAAACATGGCCAAGGGGTAAAACCAGGGAACTCTGCTGTGCTGTGCTACCTGTTCTACTTATTGCTGCACATGGTTCAGGTTGGATCAGTGCATCAATCCGTCTGGGTTTACCATACTGGGTCTGGTAGAGCCATCTGCTAAATTTAGGGTCAGCTAACCATTTTGGATTAAATCTGCTAGTTCGATGTTTACCAGCTCGCAGAAGGCTGCTCCGACGACGTGCTAACATCCGTGCTAACTCACACTGGCTCTGCCTCATCATGGAGCCGCGGCTCGGTCGGCTCACCGGGGATGAACTCCCCTTGGTCTGGGGGTGAACGAGCGGCTCATCATCTCCTCCAGTGCTCCTCCGACTTTGGAAAAAGTTCACGTATCGACCATAAATTGTCACCATTGCGGTTTCCACTGTATCGCGAGATGCTGTTAAAAGCTCTGTTTACCGTCTTTGCTATCACTGTTTTGGTGCATAAAGAAGCTTATTTAAAATAAATAAACAAGTGACGCTTAGCCTGGCGGAGGGGCAAGGAAAGCCTGGTGGCCCGCCAGGCTTATAAAGCACGGGGGGAAACCCTGCAGTTGATGATATGTCTGTGGGTGAATTGGAAACAGTGACTGCTAATAGTGAATTCTGTGCACCTAATTTTGAAAAATGTAAACAAAATTCAATTCAGTGGGCTGAGTATTCAGTTTCAGAACTCAGTAAATCCATGGCCTAAAAGCCTGTAATATGATATGGTGCTTTTACAGTGTAGTCACAATTCTAAATTAGAGCACGAATAACAGTTTTACAACTATAAGCTGTTTTCCACTGCAGAATCCTGCAGTAAGTTTAGGGCAGCCTGAACCTTTGAGCATGTTGTGTCCCTGTAGAACCTTTTCAGAGCCGTTTTCAAGGGAGAAAAATCTCTTCAACTTCTACCTCTGATCAGCTCTAAAAACACAACTCAAGACTGATTAGTTAAATTTGGAGAAGACAATACAGATTGGTTCAACTTGAAGAGGACAATGAGCTCCATTTTTTTTCTGCCCTCTCGATGTTCTCATTGAGTAGCAGTCTTCTCTCTAGGATCGCCATCTTCAACATTATATTAACCGTACAGACTAACGTAACCAGCCACCAGTTTTCGGTTTCCTACATGCTCACAGAGCTGGAGATGTGTCCAGTAACTACTACTTCTCATTGTTTTTGCGTACTTGGACTCGTTGTTGTGGTTGAAGCTCCTACACCGCAATGGAAACAAAGGATAAAAGGGCCAATTATGGGGTTGCTCCTGTGAATGTTTGCACCATTTGGTTCCTGCAGTAGAAGCCATCTTATGAGTCAGTGACACTTACTGTTATTGAACCTGTCATAGTAGGATTATTCTACACCGCTATTAGATTAAAACGCTCTCAGAATGATAGCAAGGATGTGTTTTAATAACATAATCGGGGGTAAAGGACTTGCAGTCTGTCTTGAAGCACTGTCTTCCATTGAAGCACTGATTTGCTTCAATGAAAGGGATTCTTATACAAACTCTGCATGTCCCCTTTACTGACTGCTCCAATCCAACTGATCAGGAAGTTTTCTCTGTCGTCTTGTACATTTAAGCATAATACTGCAACACATGATCTTAAGGCAGAGCAGGGGACGCTAAAAACCGGTTATAATAAAGGCACAGGTCAGATAAGTGGCTTCATGCTGGACAGTTGTCAGCTGTAGATAAAAACATCATTTAGGCATCAACACTTGAGAGATCAGAGTTCTTTGTGGATCCTCCAATTTTGTCCTAAAGTTCAGCAGGCATACAGAGACAGATCCATCAGAAAGGAGGAAACCCAGAAACCAATTTCTACACCCACAGGAGCAGGAAATAGGGCAAAATGCAATTCAGCGACCAGACAGTTTGAAGAAGAAGGCATTCTGGGAAACAGGAAATCACCAAGGCAGATGAGGCAGGCTGAAAAAATGAGCAGAGTGAAAAAGTAAATTACAACATTTTATCACAAAATTACTCAACCAGAGAGTGAGCCTGATTAATATTAATAACCTCATGTTTGTTATATCAGAGTTTACTCCATAGAGCCTTAAAATGAGAACTGCAGGCTTTTGATGTGGAGGTGACTGAAATGCTTCAGAGTGTTCAATAGTAAGAATATTACAGGGCTATTTCAGGTCACCTCAGCCGATCAGTGTACTCACCTCCCCTTTTCAGTTAATGCCAAAATGGTGTTATTTACGACTACAGGTCATACAGCCTGTGCCATGTATCCAAACATGTTTTTTAAGGATCTGTAGCAAGACAACAGTTAATTGTATTTTTCTCGAGACTGATTGTTTCATCTATAAACTCAAAAAGATGTTGATATAAATTAACCAGAAACATGTGAAAGGTTTTACGTCACACACAGCTTTTGTAACTTGTCATGCAGTGGCACCTACCAAACCCAAATCAGTCAGGTGATTTTCAGCTGAACTGGCTTGTGATTCAGGACAAATTTAAAGATTTTTAGAGCCTCTTTCTTCTTTGTCCTTTTAATGCTTCAGTTCTGCTGATTTTAAAAGATTTGATTGATGAATGGCACAAACACTACCTGCTCCTAATCATCAGCCTCAGATTCATCTTCATTTGCAGACCAGTTAGTATCAAACCCTACATTATCAAAGAAAATGCGGTTCTGCACTCAACCTGTCACCCAGGTGCTGCAGCATCATGAGAGAAAAAAATCAAATAGACAAACTCCTGTATCTCTGTGTCTGGGGTAAAGCACTGGAACAGTGAAACAACACTGCCATCGTCAGGTCAAAGTGAAAATTGCACCAATGTCCTTGATAATTAAATAATGCATTATAATTACAGAAACCTTATACACTAGGGGTGTAACAGTACACAAAAATCACATTTCGGTACGTACCTCGGTATGGAAGTCAGTTTGGTTTGGTTCAGTACGGAACTCTCTGGAGTCAAAATGACATGACCAATTTAAAATGACGTAGCAGCAAGATGCCGCCTTGGTCTCCTTAGTCTCTGTTTCAACTTGTGTTGAAGGTGCGGAAATCAAACTATCTACCAGTTTTTGAATTGTGCTGATTAGCCAAGTAAAACCAGTTACGACAACTAATAAACGCCACACTTTTTTGCACCTTACAGCTTTTTGTCTTGTCCACTTGTTTTACTCCTTTTCATACTTCACCGGGAAATCGAAGTGATCCCTAACAGGCGATTTTAACAACAGCAGAGCGTCTTCCAGCTCCAGCTTCTTGCTGTTAGCATTAGCCATCCCATTCACTAGCCATATGTAACAGAAGCGCCAGCAGGAGAAAAAACAGTCCAACTGGAAACTATACTGTGCAACTGTGACACAGAGAAGGTAGAAGGAATGATTCGGTTCAGTTAGGTTTGGTGTATTGTTACACCCCTATTATACGCTTTTAGATAAAACGTCACAAAAACAATACTTTTTGTCATTTTTTACAACGTTTTCAAACTTTTAGTTTGCTACATGTGTCTCCCCCTTCTGGCAATAAGAGTAATTACATCAACAATGCCAATGCTTGCTTAGGACGTATGCCCTGACTGTCGATCTCTTTCTTTCTCGACTGTAACCCATGTTTTGTAGTTTCATTTTTATCTGGAGCATCAGATCCTTTTGCTTAAGCCTAAATAGTATCCTCTACATGCTCCACTGTACTAACAGTTGCAGCAGGATTCTCTCTCTGTAACTACAATTGCTCCCCCTTGCCTTGCTGATTGACACAGTAACACATGGTTATCAGTGCGCTAGGAGTGTCACCACAGATGTCAAATTTTAAAACTCTGTTATTCTGCAAAATACAGATATTTACCCGGAGATGTCAGGCTTAACCAGCATTGTGTGAACTAGTTTAGCTTGAACTTCATGGCATTCATTTATATGCAAAAGTCACACATTTCAGCTTTAAAGACAAATAGAAGAATACTTGAGTGTGTCAATTTAAAAAAAGTAAATGAACTGGTAAAAGAATCCATCCATTCTCTATACCCCGCTTTATCCTCTGTAGGGTTGTAGGGGGACTGGAGCCTATCCCAGCTGACTTGGGGCAAAGGCAGGGGACACTCTGGACAGATGGCCAGTCCATTAATTAAAGAGTAAATGTTCCAAATATGTTTCTTGAATAAACTGGTTAAACTTACTGTTGCATGAGCAGCCGAGCTAAAACGTTTGCTAACTGACAGTTAAAAATACTGAACAAGCTATCTCGTTAACTCCTAAGCAAGTTTCCTCCCTCCTGAAAACTCTTAATTGAATTGACTGATCTTACAAAAAATGGATAGAAGCCCAAAGACCTGTTGTAACCGACAATCAGTTAGCATATTTTCAGTATATGAGAACACACTGTGTAAATTTCTAATCTTCCAGGCCTTAATTATTTTACTGTGCATAAAAACTTAAATTGTGATTTACATTGACTTAACTCAGCTCAGGATAAGAAATGATGCTCAGTTTTCATTTTGGTCTTGATAAAGTCATTTCATTCTAATAATAATCAGTTATCAAAGCTTTTCGTCCCTTTATTTTCACCTGATCACAACTCAAACGTCTCGTCTCGGGCTTTTGTCCGTTACGGTTCATCAAAGCTGATTTTATCATAAAGTCATAACTTCGAGATAATGAAATAAGTTACGAGTCATTGTTATTCAGTAAATTGGTTAATGAAGTCATAACAACAAGGAAACAGTTTCTTATCTAGAGGTAACGAGATAATTAGGTCTTGATCTTGAGATGACAAGCGTACAAAACACATTAGTGACCGTGGCCTCTTCCATCTGCAGGACAGAATGAGGCCGGCAGTGGGCTGAAGTTTTCAAAGGGTGGAATCAAACACTGTGGATGACTGAAAGGATGCACACATCACAGAAAAGTCTCCATCTGACTGCTTTGTGTGAATCTATGTGCTCATTATACTACAGCATCAACATGTGCATCAAGTATTTATCCTGTCTGAACTGTTCTGAAGCTTTCATCTCCTTACTCTGCATATATAGTTAGGATTCTTCAGATTTCAAGCCTGGTTAAGTTGATATTGTGGTTACTGGTGAAATGTATTTTTAGAGAAACGAGACATCCTCTCCTTTTTTCCGATGACAGCAGCACAACTGGCTCAGCTGTGAGTGGGATTTTTAGAGCTCTGTTGTGTTTCTTTCTTTCTGTCTGTATGTTTGGATAGGCTGTTTGACAAACACCTCCATATCTGCGTTCCAAATAATTCATGGATGCTTCATACACTATCTGGAGACCCAGTTACACTAGCAGATAGCGATTCAACAAGTATGTCCTCCTAGATAGATAGAAAAGGTCAGAAACTACAGTTTTGCTGTGAACACACTCTGACTACAAAGTAACGACCTGTAGCTGCTGAATTGCTGACATCTTAAAATGGTTTACACAGTTTCAATTTCAATTTTGTGCTTTCAGTATGTCCAATCTGATTCAGAATGGTCCAATGATATTTAAAATACTGACAGAATTTTAACTCCATTAAATTTTAAGGGGTTCATTAATATATTATTCATGATTATTTAAAAAAAATGATTATATTTAAAATTGACTTTATAGCAGGTTTTCTGCACTTACATGGTGTACATATGCTTACAGTGCATCCTGTCCTCATCAATTCAAGTAAAAAACAACCAAAAAACCTGACGTACAACCAGCAGGTGGAGCTCTAACTGAGCAGCTCTTGTATGGTAACAATAGCAATAGTAACATGTATAAGCGCAGGGTCCAATTTTCGACATAGTATTGTTACGTTTAACACTAAGTCTGTTTAGCTGATTGTAGTTACATACAACATGCATTTACTTAAGTAGGATTTTCAATGCAGGACTTCAATAATGGAGTATTTTACTCTTCTTCTACCTCCTCTTCTACTTTTCATACTTTGAGTATCATGGCTGGCTAACATACTAAAGTAAGATCAAGGACATTGTAAAGACAGTATACAACAGACGTGAGTGAACCCAATATTATATAATTACAATTAGATTTTGCATTAGATTTACTATATTTAAAATACAGGTTCCACAGCAGGTACACAATGTGACAAGTCACTACTCATTCTATTACTGAGATTCAAATAAATAGCAATAATTTAACCTTGTTAATCCCCGTAGGGGGATTTAATTCTGCATTTAATCCATCTCACATACATTGGGTATTGGGAGCAGAGGGCTGCCATGGTGCAGCCCCCGGGGGGCAGTCAGGGGTTAAGGGCCTTGCTCAGGGGCTCAACGGTGGCCGCAGTGGGGGTTTGATCCACCAACTTTCCAATCGGCAGCCCAGAGATTAACCTGCTGCGCCACCACTGCCCCTCAAGTCTTTATTTCTTTGATACTTTGTAGGTCCACTCTTAGTTTTAATGACAGACTTAATCCTTCTTGGCATTCAGAATATCAAAGTTGCACAAATTTCTGGATATTGGTTCTGCTATTCTTCAGAGAATATTTTTTACAGCTGCTCTTCAATGGAGGGTTTGTGTTGCTTTCTCTTCAAATAAATCAGTAAAACAAAGTTGTTCCATTAGAAATAAGTCATAGTTTTCACTTTGTTCGTCTGTAGAAATGTTTGTGTGATTTTGGCAGTGGACATTCAGGCTGGAATGTTCCTCTCCTGCCCAACTTTTGCAGACTGGGAGTCATTTCGTCAGCTGATATTTTAGTATATCCAGACATTTACGGTACCACCTATAAATGTCATCTCCTCAGCATGTTTTATACTCATGCAGCCTCATATCATCACATGTCCACCTCCATGCTTCACTGTCAGGACTATGCATTCACTGTTGTAGTCCTATTCAGGTTCATGCTGGACCCCATCATAGCCAAACACATTTATCTTGGTCTCATTTGACCAAAGAATGTGCTCCCAATACTCATCAGCATTCTTTCATTTTGTTTCATACTTGCAATTTTGTCTTGAACCACAAGCAAGGATGTTTTTCTTTGGACGCCATCCTAAAGGGTAAAGATTATGCAATTTCCTTCACACTGTCTGAGTCGTCACCAAACTCTGATTTCCTTTGATAATTCCTGTGCCAAGCATGAGGCACTTGCCTGTGTATTTTTCAGAGCTACACTGTGCATGCTACATCCTCTCCGTGACATCATTTTAGGAAGAAGGCCGCCGTGGCTCTGATGAGTAGTACTATGACTCATTCTTTAACTCCTGATTGCTGCTACAACTGTGTTTCCCACTGATTTGTAGTTGGTCTCCAATCATCCTGTGTTCTTTTCCATCTTTGTGAAGTCTCACAATCAGACTTCTCATCTTTTCAGGCAATTCTTTGACATGTGGAGCAACGATGCAGATATGCTGATAGCCACAGCCTTAGGTTCAAAACTGAGAAAATCCAAGTGTTCACAGATCATTTTAGAACAGATTTGTTGCAGTTAGACTAACTGGAAACTGCAGGTGTGTCTTGTATTTTTGTTGCATTGAATTTCTACTTTGTTTTCTGTATTTTCAATATGCTCTTTCAAAAAAATGTATTTCTTATTGTTCAGAAAAAAAATACTCAACAAAGTAATATTATTGAAAGGCGACATAATTTTGAATCATTTGGCATTTAAGTGATGTTGCTTCTGTTGTATAATGTGTCTGCCAAGCATCAAAACATTATTACCAGGAGTTACTGTTTTTGAGTAAAGCCTTATAGATAGAAGTGTTTTTCTTTTACTGTTTATACAGGAGGATAAAGGTAAAAGGTAATTGCTGAATAGATACCATAATTATTAGCAGCTCTACAATTTTCCATCCATTGCATTTAAAGATACGCAGTCTGCCAGTGTCAGTGGAAATGTAAAGAGATGACGAGTTGACAGGCTGCATCATCCTGCTAAGCAATGCAATAATAAAGCTACTTACTGACTAGAAAATAGGGGCATGACCCTAAAGATCCATTTGGTTTCATGTGTGCTAAAGACATTGTATGATTCACTTGTGTGGGACCAAGTCACCTCCTGCTTGAGACGCCCACAGCAGTCAGCAGGCAGACAGAGTAAACCTCACAGGCAGCAGCAGCCACCCTACTCTCTGCAGAGAAGCGGCCAAACAATTAGCACACACGCATTATCGACTGACACATTAATTATTCCTACTGCCGCTTTCACAGTCCATCTTCTAACAGACAGAACATTAAGCTCTGCCTGATGTGCAATTACCAAACTGATTGCTAATGAAGCCAGAAAAGACAGTTAAATACTGCGATGCGGCGTGTCAAGTGTGGCTGTTTATTTATAGGCCTCTAGTGGATTACAGCACGTATGAAAGCCTTCACATACATGTCACTTAATGCAAAAAAACTCTAAAAAAATATTGATCTTCACGTCTTTTTACTGTTTGCTTCAAATGCAAACAGATCCAAAATTAAACTTCAGAACAAATACGTCAATGGCCAGGAGCCAGCGTTCGTTGTTGGTGGATTGCTGGCATTGTTTTTCTGATTTAATTCGTTGTCAAAAAGAAACACACAGAATATCACCAGCCTTAAATGGACACAAAGCTGAACCCACATATAAAAATCACTTTGCAACCTCCTCTGAATATTTCCTCTATAATATACAGAGGAGTTGCAGTTCTCCGTCTCTCACTGTGGAAAACATTCAGTCAGTTACATGATAGAAGGCTCAGCTTTTGTTTAAAGTCTGTCGCCCCTGGCTGCAAACTTCTTTTGTCTCTGAGAGCCTTGTAGCAGCTGGAAACAACCAAAACACATCCAGGGGTTGAATAAATAGTCGCTGACAGGCAGATTTGCAACAGTTTCAGTCTTGTGTTCTTACAATGTCAAATATGAGGAGATGCAGTCATACAGACATTCATTCTCCTCTGTGGCAGGGAATAAAATCCAGCATTTGAAAGTGGAGTACAAAAGGAGTTCAGGAGTTGGTGCTTATATTTCCAAGCAGTTTTTAAGGAAGAAACTGAATTACCAATTAAAAACACTGTTGTTTGGAATAATGTTTATCTCCTCTATTTCTACAGTTGTGGTCAAATATTTGTGGGCCCTTTCAAAATTTCCTGTACTACATGTATAAATGAGATTTAAAACACCATCAGATCTTCATACAAGTTCTTAAAGTAAAGAAAAAATATAACCTAATTAAACAAAACTATTATATTTGGTTATTTTTATTAAGGTGGTTGCTCCAATATTACATATCTGTGAGTGACAAAAGTATTTGAACCTCCAGGATTAGCAGCTAATTTGAAAGGTGAAATTTGATTTCTACACTGCAAAAATCAGGATACTCAAATTAACACCATCAGAGTGGATTTCAACACTTTAGTGTCTATATGGGTTCATGCAGTAAAGTGTAGTGTAATTTAACTCTTTTGGAAAGTTGGTATCTTACACCGATTTAGTGTACATATTAACTCTTTCTGGAGTTAAAGTTTAACCCTTCTTTACACAAACCAGTGTTCATTTTTCTAAACATATACCACTACATACAAAATGTAGCGTCACCCCCATATAAACACAGGTGTAAATGTAGCTCTTCTAAATTACTAGAAGTTACTAGGATAATAATAATAAATAATAATAATACATTGCATTTATTGAGCGCTTTTCAAAAACTCAAAGACGCTTTACAGGTTAAAAAACCGACACAAATACGGATATACAAATCAAACAATCAAAAAGAAAACAGAAGAAATACAGTTGAAGGTGTAGTAGAAAACAAAAAATTCAGGTAGAAGTCTATGTAAATAATGTATTGTGTATGGTCTTATATAAATTTGAGGGGTCTACAAGTTGAAAGCGGAACGGAAGAGGTGTGTTTTTAATTTGGTCTTGAAGGTGGCAGGGTCAACGGTATCACGGATGTGTTGTGGGAGTGAGTTCCAGAGAGAGGGGGCAGCAACAGAGAAAGCTCTGTCCCCCCAGGTTCGGTGCTTGGTCCTAGGGACTGTCAGGAGGTTTGAATCTGAGGAACGAAGGGTGCAGGAAGGGGTGTAGGGGTGGAGCAAGTCCTTAAGGTAAGAGGGGGCCTGGTTATGGAGTGCTTTATGGGTGAGTAGGAGGATTTTGAATTTAATGCGGTATTGAACAGGAAACCAGTGAAGGTTCTGGAGGACAGGGGTGATGTGGTCACGGTGACGGGTGTGGGTTAGGAGGCGGGCGGCAGAGTTTTGGATGTACTGAAGTTTATTGAGAAGATGGTTGGTTGAGCCGTACAAGATGCTGTTACAGTAGTCAATGCGGGAAGTGATGAAAGCATGAATGAGGGTTTCAGCTGCATTTGTTACAATAAATAGGCTATTTTTGATTAAAACACTTTTTAAAAACATATATCAAGAAGGAACACTGTATGATCTCTTACTCTCAGTTGAGTTTTGCTTATCAAAGGGTCTGCCGTGATTTAAACCCAAAGCAGCTCTTTGCGCATCTGTTTCATGGGGCAGGTGTGTAGCAGAGGGGTGAGGATATCCAGCAGGTACAAACACGACTTTCTGCACAATGTCTAACTTCCAAAGATGCATTTATTGGTGCAACATTTCATTAGACAAAAAGTGACCAGCACCACTCTTGGCCTCCTCCAGTCACAGCCAGCGGCACCTCAGACCAATCACTAGCTCAGAGAGAACATCAGACTGAGGTTTGTGCATCAGAACTCACCCTCCCCTCGTGTGGACCCCTCAGGACAGTGGATGGGTTCTCCAGGATCCAGCCAAGAACTGCAGCTGTTGTTGCTGGTGCTGCCGTTATCATCAGCCTCCTGGCTGTTAGTCCTGCAGCCCAAGCAGCTGTTTGGTCAGCAGCAAGATGGCTGGTACCACGGCTCTAATGTTAATTTTAGACATTTTTTCAGTTAATGGCATAATCAGACCTGACATTTAAGATTATACAAGAGCTGCAAAGAATAATAAATCATTTTGTCAGCTATTAAATGAATATATTTGGTTAGACTCAATTTTTGGAGGAAAAAAAGTCTAAATAATTTGATTCCAGCTTATTAAATGTGAATGTTCTATAGCTTCTTTAATTCTCTATAACAGTAAACTGAATCTCTTTGGGTTGTGGAAAAACCAAGACATACGAGGACGTCATCTTGGGCTTTACAAAACTCTAAACGGCATTTTTTCACCATTTTCTGAGATTTTACAAACCAAAGAAGTCATGAATGAATGTAGAAAATAATCAACAGATTATCTGACAATAAAAATAATCAATGGGATCAAGTAATTTTTATGCATTAACAACATTTCAGTCGCAATGTAGCTGCTGCAGTCACTTTCTGGCAAGTGGAAAGCATGATATGGCATTATATAAATTGAACTGGTTCTTTAGAGCTATTTCAACTGGTAGAAAGGGACTGAATGGGTTCATGTTGATCACAGAGAAGGTAAAATTATGCAGAGACATGAGTACAATTGCTTTTGCAGACTGCAATCATTTTTTGGCAGATGACCACTTTTTGGCACAAGACCCCATAAAGACAACATGTAGCATCACAGTGGCTAGCAGGAGAAAAGCCATCCAGCTGCAGCAGTAACCGCTGAATGTCTTGCACGTCTCTGCCAATAGTTTTTACTTTGATTAATAATTTTAAATAAACAGACAGCGTCCAAACAGGGACTCTAAATAATATCACAGCACCATTAAAGCGCTCGCTCCCCGTTTATGTTCACCATAACTCATAGATTATGTTGAGGTTTAGCGTTAGCTAGCCTTAAAGCTAACCGTAAACACTGCTTAAGTTAGCGTAGCTTAGCTTAGTAAACTGCTCATTTGGAAACTGTCTGGCATACTTTTATCATGATTACGATATTTAACATAAAATGTAAAGTTCAAACCAATAAAAACAAACAAGCTATAGTTGGCACTGGTTAGCACGGCAAACAGGACGGCTAACAGTAGCTTCACGGTGTAGCTTCATGTTAGCGGTGGCTCATCAGTGAAAAAACACGAGTAACGTTGTCAAACCATATGTTAACGAAAAGAACCTCGTTTACTCACCGAACAATGTCACGTTAAAAGCCATGTTGAAAGCACAGACTGCCGTTAGATCTGTGCGTCTGTGGAGTGGAGGCGGACACTTCAGGTGTCACAGCCAGGCTGGGAGTTTACATTGACAAGGTCACGTTTACAATGACGACAAAGACACTCGCAGATTTGATTTTGAAACACTGCAGTTTTGACTCCAATTATCTGTCAGCTGAGAGTCAAATATGAAGGATCTGACTGTATCGAGAGTGTAATTACCTCTACACTGGCTAAAATGTTGTGCTTTAACCTGCTGTCCGCTCTGCTGCTTTCACCTGCAGCGCCCGACTGTGACGTCACGCCTGCCTGTGACATCACCAGGGTTTGTAAATACCCAAAGGTTCACGTCAATTCTCACCAGAGTGACTTGACTTGAAGCCAAGCACAGCGCCAAACATTTTTTTCTCAAAGAAAAAAAAACCCAACAACTCTCAAATCCCTAATGATGGTCAGAATATTTCTGATTACTCCGGTGAGCAGAATCACTTGTGAACGCTTCTTCAAGCCACCCCCAGCACCTCAGACTAAATCTGCGAGCAGAGAGAACACCACAGAGGCCAGGCAGCACACCAGCTTCCTCAGTGGACTCCTCAGGCCTCAGCCAGCATCACCTCTGACCAAGTACTGGCTCAGAGAGAACGCCAGAATGAAGTTTGCATATCAGACCTACGCTGAGACATGGCACAGGGAAGAACAGACGCAGATCCACCTCCCTGTGTTGCACAGGTGGCAGCTCAACGCTCCCCTCTACCTACCCCATGGTCCTAGGACAGAGGCTCAGGCAGCACTGAGACCTCCAGAAACTCATGATCCTAGGACAGAGGCTCAGGCTGCACTGAGACCTCCAGAAACTCATGATCCTAGGACAGAGGCTCAGGCTGCACTGAGACCTCCAGAAACTCAACCAAAGGCCTCACCATCCCCTGCTGTGAATCCTCAGGAAGGAGGATGGTTCAGAACTGCTGCTGCTGGTGCTGCCATTGTCATCGGCCTCCTGACTGTTAGTCCTGTAGCCCGAGCAGCTGTTCGGTCAGCAACAGGATGGCTGGTACCACAGTTCTTATCACACTGAAGCACAGGCAACTGGCAAAACAGGGGTTACTGGTTGGGAAAAGCAATTTATTGCTTATTGATATAGTTCTTGTTGTATTGTCACCTTGACAATACAACAAGAACAGGGCTGGTGGGTGTTGCTAACTCAAAGAACCAATCAAAAACAAACACAGACTAACAGAGCTGTACTTGTTAGTCAAACTTAAAGACACAATAGCAATGCACATGTACCTAACAAAATTAACTAACAATTTAGTGCAAGCACTATGTCAGCCTTAGAATTTAGAGTGACAAGTTCACATTTAAAATTTAATAAATGAATAATCATAATTAATCATAACTAAACTGGTTTCCATTGAACAATAATTCTTCAAGTCTATCCATCTATCTATCTATCTATCTATCTATCTATCTATCTATCTATCTATCTATCTATCTATCTATCTATCTATCTATCTATCTATCTATCTATCTATCTATCTATCTATATTTTTATGTGATGACTGTTTTGCCATTGTTTCCCAGCCATTTTTTTGTGTCCCAACTTCCTGAATATTTTCTGTTGTTTCACATGAATGCATGACTTGTGTGATGTTTCTACAATGTGATATTTAAGATCAGAATACACTGTAAGACATGAAGTCTTTTGAAACAGTTTTTAAAGTCATTTTTTTCTGTCATTCTACAGATTTGTACAGAGCCCCTAAAGGGACACTGGCATAAAAAAAAAATGTATGTTTCTCATAAGGCCCATTTACTGAATGAACTACGCTCAGTGATGAACTTTGCTGTTGCTTGACAGCTTGTTCTCAAACACACAAACAGCCCCACACCTGCAGATGATGGGGAATGGACACTGAACTCATTTCCACCTTTCTCTTGAGGCCAAGTCTTGCCAAGTGTCCTCACAGCATTGAATGATGCCCTAAAGTTCAGAGCTGCCACGGCTTGAAGTGAGAACTCTTTTTCTACTTTGAAAAATGTGTTCCACAAGGTCCAAAGAAGCATGTCACACCAAGGGAAAGCTTATCTAACTTGCTTTTGAGAAAGAGCTGACCAAGGAATGATGCCAGAGGCACCACTACTTAGGCCTTGTTCAGACTTCAGGACTAAGACGCCAATTTTGGTGGATCCAGATTGCATCTTGGTTTCATAGTCTCAACAGTACCGTTTGAAACAACTTAAAATAATGTTTGCAAAGACTACATTAAGAGGTGGCCTAAAATATACAATCAGACATAACATTCTGACCACCTGCCTAATATTGTGTTGATTCCCCTTGTGTCGTCAAAAATGCTCTGAACCATTGGGCATGGACAAGAGGACCTCTCAGGGTGTCCTTTGGGGTCTGGAACCAGGACGTTGGCACTGGATCCTTTAGGTACTCTGGCTTGTGCAGTGGGGCCTCTGTCAATCAAACTTGTTCCACTGCATCCTGTTGATGCTTGATCAGAATTGGGTGTAGGAAGTTTGGAGGTCAAATCAACATGTTGGGCCATTGTCATTTTCCTCAACATGTTCCTGGTGAAACAAATGTCTCTTACAGAATAAAGGTAGTGAGGGAAAAGGGGGAGGCAGAGGACATGCCTGGTCCGGCAGGAGAGGATACAGTCCGAGCAGACACCTCTGTTCTGCTTTCTGCAGTTTCCCTCTCCCAATAGGCAGAGGTCCAGGAAGAGGAAGTGTATATAAAGTGGTGGAGTAGCCTGTTATTCTTTCTTTGGGACCATGTTGCCAGCTCAGGTAAGTTTGTGTTGTTTGTGTTTGTTTTTGGTTTGTTCTACCATTTTGTTTGCCTTCTTGCATTATGACTTAGTACTTAGCAGTTGTGTGTGGCATCTAGACCTGTGGTAGCATTGTAGCATTTAACAATAACTAAAGCTGTAGTGGTATGGTAGTATCTTAGCATTTAGCATTAGCATTATAGGCAAATCAGGCTGTGTAGTCTTCTTGTGGGTGAGGAGGTTGTGGATAGTATATTTTAAGCAGTTAGTGGTTAGCACTGGCATGTAGCATTTGCACTAGCTAAATGGTAGCATCAGCACTGGTCACTACCTGGAGCATCTCCTAAACGGGCCAGGTTCAGTTGAACGTGGCAGTGCTGGTTGGATTAGCCGTTAGCATTAGCATTTAACAGTTAGCTAAATGGTAGCATCGGCACTGGTCACTACCGGGAGCATCTCCTAAGCGAGCCTGGGTCAGTTGAACATGGCAGTGGTGTTTGGATTGTGTAGGAGCAGTGTGAACTGGCACTAGGGGGGCGACTCTGGGACAGCAGAGTTCACCGCCCAGCCTCCTGGAGGTGTTGTGGGACTAAGTAGGCGAAACAACGTTGAAGGGAGGTTTCCACCTGATGACCCCCAGAGACTTGTTAGAAATCACTGCTGATTGGTAGATATAGATTAGGGATCCTAAGTCCTTCATTGAGTATGAATCCTTTCTTTTTGAGCACAAGTGTCTTGTGTTTAAATTAACTTGAGCTGCATACTGTCCTAATGTCACCTGTTTGATCGTTAGTGTGGTACATAGTGCTGATACAGCTGAATAGCAGACCAAGGCCTGAGATAGGTTGTGTATGAACGTTAATGTGAGACTATGCAACCTTAGCATGAGTTTGCTTTTCTTGCACTGTTGAGTCACAATTAATCTATTAATTGTATTGACAGAACAGAGTTTTACGCACCATTGTGAAAATCTATAGTTAACAAACTTCTTATTAAATAGTAGCATTTACTCTCGGGGTCTGTGCATACACAACAAATGCATGGCAACTTACTTTCCTCTTGCAGTTGCTTGATCCCCAGTTTTCACAGTGCTGGCAGTAGAAGAAGAAGATCAAAGATTATAAACTGCGGCAAAATCTTAGTAGCTTCTTTCAACTTCTTACAATCTTCCTCAACAGATGTTTGCTCTGCTATTGCTTATGTTCTGCTGAACTTCCATCAAATGGTTGAACTTTTGTTTTTGCGCCATTTAAATAATCTTTGGAGGATGAATGTCACAAGAAAAGGAAAAAAGAAACAAATCAAGCTATTAACACAAGGTTCCTGATTCTGAGTCTATGAGTAGCTTCCTATATTGAGAGCAATAAGTAGTTAAGAACTACACAAGCATATGCCAATTAGCCTCTTTGATTAACTAATGCAGAATAATAACTATTTTTATTCCATGGTTGTCTTACACAACTGTAAAGGTCTGTATTTGTAATTTCATTGTTGCTTATTACAGAATATTGAGGCGATAGTTTAACTCACAGCATCTCTGGTCTCCAAATGTGTTGAGTTTTCAAAGTTTTTCTAATTGTTGAGTTTCTCCCTGAGTCAATGTAGAAGAAAAAAGTCCAGAGCACAGCTTGTGTGACTCTGTGCCTGAAATGATGAAGTTAATAATTGTGATTGATAGCAACGATCAAAATATCCTGCAAATGAAGCGGAGTTATAATTTTAGCCACAACAGCGGAGCCTTAAATTAATCTCTTAATTTCTCTGTCAGACCGAATCGCCTGAGACCACGAGACAGCTGTGGCAGAAAATTCAATCAAACTGACACTTAATGAAATCAAATCTTCTTCTTTCTTTTTTTAAATGGCTGAAGATCAGAGTGAATCAGAAATGAGCTCCAGGTCGATCGGACAGCTTTTTAAAATAATGTCACTTGGCTCTGTTGTCTCTCTATGTCGGGATGCCTTCACTGTGAGATAATGAAGAGGTTTATATCGACATGTTGTAGCCACACACTAAATTGAATTATAAGGACACCAGCAACGCACCTCGAACATGTCCTGAGGCAGAAGTGTAGTGGTAAATAAATGATTTATTCAGGTACAGGCAGCTGAAAACAGTCTGTTGTGTGCAGGTGTCGTGGGATCTATCAATTAAATAACATGTTCATTAAAATTGTAAGATAATAAATGGAGACATTTTACTGAGTTTTGCAGAATCATGAAATATCAACTTCATGTTGGTAAGTGAGATACACTACAAGCAATTAAACAGAAACCGCAGCTATTATGTGTCAGCCCTCCTGCAGGCCATGTTGCAAACGTTTAAGAGTTCTCCTATTGATTAGTTAAATGGCATGTGAAGGGTTAATTCAAGTTTCATCACCATCAGATTAGACGTGCAGCGTTAGCGAGATAAATCACCAAGATAACACGAAGCAGTCGACCGCTGTTGCTCCCAGATTAATAACACGAAGCGATAAGTGGATCTGCTCGCATCGCAGGTATATAAGAGGGAAGCATGGACAGCTGTCAATCAGACGTGTAAATCTGGTCTCTGCTCTTATTAATGCAGTGGAAGGTTTGCTGAGGACGCCTGATTGCAATTTGCAAAAAAAAAAATCTATTTGCTCTGCCGTGACTGACACATGCACAACCTTAAACACAGGAAGAGGATCTCAGACTGATGGCAGCAGACGGACGGATGGACAGGCAGTCAGGTGGACACGCAGATAGGCACTTTAATAATAGCAGAGCTCTCCTGTGTTGTTTGGAAGAAATTGCTCCGTATAGTGAATCCCTCTGGAGCACTGCGACACGGTGAGACGGGGAAAACGTAATAAGGTAGCAAACTGCTAAAGACTAAAAACAGGCCAATGATTTAAAAAACAATTTAAGTGTGCATCAGGGGCTTGTAAACACCATTAGTCGGGAGACAAATAGCTGCTGCTGTACTGGTGACACCAGGCGTATTATTACAGCAGTGAAACAGCAGAAGTGGCCAAGCAGCGACCCACTCATCTGCTGCCTAACTGAAAATCTAACTTCTTATATCGACTCAGTGGCATTATTAGAGGCAGAATAACTACAGGTGACCTAAAGTATTAAATAACAATCAGTCATCACACACAAGCATAACTGGGGCTGTCCAGAATACCATTTTTGGGGCTTGGAAGCTTGAGTGAGAATTATTCGAGAATATTTGAAGCTTTGGGCGAAGACGGTGACACATACACTGACAAAGACAAAAACTTCTTGGATGTTTCATTTTATTGAAACAAAAATGAAAAGACTACAAAACGTGCAGTAATCCCATCAAATGAAGTACTGCAATAGAAATGAAGTTGTTCGTAGAAATAGCTGATGTATCTATAATAACATGACTGTTACCGTAGCCACACTTGGTCATTTTACAAGTTCCGACACAGTTTCAGTTTCTTTTGGCATAACTAACACTTTTTTTTGGTTTTTTTTTTGCAAAATTTGAAGTTATTCCAGACGGTTTGGCATTTTTAGCATCTTGCTGTGTAGTTGTAACCAACCAGCAACCTCCAGGTCTGGAAAATGAAGCCAACACAGACGTGTCAAAAAAGGCAGTTTCTCAAATGGCCACTTGAGGCTGAATCCAACAACGAGTCATTCCTCATTGACCCCCATGTTAAAATGTCCAACTTTACAGCAGAAAAAGCCTGTTTGCAGCCTGGTGCAAAAAACAGTTTGCATCTGTATTGGTAATTTCCCCATTTGTGACAAATGTACAGGGGGTTAACATTTAGATTCATCATTTATTTCTCATAATAAGTTACTCTGTGCTTGGTTGTCTGTCTCTATGTGTAGCCCTCCGATTGGCTGGCGACCTGTCCAGGGTGTCCCCTGCCTTCCCCTGAGTCGGCTGGGATAGGCTGCAGACCCCCCCGCGACCCTACAGAGGATTAAGCGGTGTGTAGATGATGGATGGATGGTTACTCTGTGATATTCAGGAACTTAATGTCTTATAAAGAATAGATACAGTGAAGTATAATCTAAGCAAAAGACAGGCATCCCTGTGTTCACAGTTATGCTCAGGAACATTACTATTGGCCTTAGAGACTGGGAGTTTTAATGCTACTCCAGAGAAGGACAAACTTTGTTTGCTGTGTAATTGAGGTGAAGTTGAGAATGAGGTTCATTTTATGTTTTAAGGGAGGTACTTCTCAGTAAAATGTCCTGTTTATGCTGATTTCTTTTGGTTGGATGACCATGAAAAAGTTAGAGTTAGGTTTTAGAAGGGGAACCTTTTTCATGGCAGAATTTCTTTGCCAGGCCTGGCATTGAAGGCAACATATTATTGTTTGAAGACTGAGCAGTAGAATACTGTTTTGGCTGTATTGCAGCAATGCTAGTATATTGGTGTCTTGTAAACCAATGAGGGCTGGGCATGCTTGTGTACATGACATGAAAAAAAAGAAATCAATCTATTAATATATAACTCACTCTTTTAAATTGTATTAAGACTGAATGTTCTACATAACTATGGGTGTGACCACTGTGAGTGGCACATGGGTAACCAGGCATTAGGGGGAGTCAGGTACTGCCAAGATGGCGATGGTCAAAGGTTCCACACTGAGCTTCAAAACAATTGTTCATGAAACCTGAGGATGATATCAGGGTTGTTCATATGATATGGCCTTCACAGTCACCAGATTCCAACCCAGATGAACACCAGTGGGAGATTTTGAACTGACATGTTGTGTGGCATTCTCCCACACCATTGTAAAAACACCAAATGAGGGAATATCTTTTGGAATAAAGGTGTTCATCCGTCCAGTAGCACTCAGGAACTTAGGGTGGGCAATTTATGTTGGTTTTTCGTTATATTTGACACTTATCTGTACATCTAAGTTTTCTGTGAGGATCGAGCAGGCCGTGTGATGGAAAATGCAAACTCTGTTATTATAAAGATCATGAAAATGAAGTGGTTGGACCATAAGTACCACCTGCACTATCTAGCACAAATAACAGTGCAGATACTGTAACTGACGTGTCTTTGTGGGTTTGACTCTGTAGCTCTACAAAAGTAATCATACTGAGCCACAACTTGCCAACAGATTGTTCTGACATAAAGGTTAAAAGTGATTCTCGAACAATTTCTTTTAAGGGAAAAGAAACTTTGTAGTATCAAACACATCTGAAAGTAGAAGAAGGTATTGCTGCAAATGTCAGGTAAACCGTTACTTATGGGAATATGGTGTAAAATTTTTAATTAACACATATCCACATAGAGACACATCTAAGTAAAAGAAATGTGGAGAGGAAGCAGTTATTTCTTTCTCATAGATTCTCATTTACAGATTTTAGATGTTTCACAGGCTTTTACATGTTCAGCGAGCCAAACCAAAGCATCTATTTCACATTCCTGTTAGCCTGTCACGACGTTAGTCACGCTAACTTTTACATAATTGCCTGTCGCCTTTGTCAGCCGACTGTAAAATGGTACCAATTGATAACTTTGAAATGGAAACGGGCATGAAGGGAGACTGAGAGCAACAGTCTGACGGTCCCTGCTGTCTGCTGCATGTGTAATTCAAGAGTCTTCACATCAAAGTAAGGCCATTTCCCCCCTTTCACACTGTAACATTTCACCATGCAGACGCTCCACAGTTCGGTCTCATCCATGTCCAAGTGCATAATTTGAATCATCATTTCCCTGCTCCAGAGTCACCATGACAAATTTAAATAGAAATTCTAAGAAACGCATCCGCTGATGAGATCTCCTCTCAGAACCGGCTACAAAACCAAAAGTGACATCTGCTCTCTAATACAACACATAATCAGCTCAAAACCTGTTAGATGTTTGCTGTAAGCTGACCCAGCGCTGACCTGCTAAGATTAAAACTAAATGCACGAACAAAGCACCAGTATGCCGTGTAGAATTTCAAAACCGTCATTGTCATGCATCACATTGCTCTCCAGACCACCCGTTGCCTAGGGGATACACTGCATGTATAAATCAGAGAACCTATTTTTCCTCATCTGCCGCCTGCCTTTCATCTCGACTTTTACTATCTGTGAGGACTAAAATCTTCTCATTCAATCTTTGCAGATGGACATAATCGATCCTTGTGCGTTTTTCAGCGTTTCCTCGGGATCCCTACAGGCTCCTTGACGCTCCAAAACAAACTGCAGATGTTTTTGTAATGCACAACTTTCATGGAAACCTTTTCCTCTGATGCATTATTCACCTGTGGATGAAACACTCTGCACCTATGCAAGCCATAAAACGAAGCAGTGCTCTGAAATCCAGTCACATGCTGCAGCCCTGTTGTGAAACTGCTCACCAGATAGAGTCTCAGGGAGAATAAAGGCTTTCAGGCCAGCAGATAAAATTCATCAGATGGACATCTGAGCTGAAGGATTTTTCTCCTGAGTTTTGAAACCTTGAAAATAGAGAGGAAAAGGAGCAGGGGTAAAGCAACAGCTCTCTTTTTTGCTCAACCTACAAATAGAAAAAAACAGAGCACACTAGAGATCATCACTCATACATTCCACCACGATGCAGGACGCTGGAGCTACCACTAAGGACACCAAGGTCACCTCCCAGGTATTGTCTCTGGGAAGCTGGGACTTGCGGAGGCGTTGTGAATAGCAGAAGTTATTCCAGGTAACCAGTGTCTAGAAATAAAAAATCTTGTCTGGTGTCTGGTTGAATCAACAGGATAAATATCTAGTTCTTTTATTTAAAAAAAAAAAATCAAAGGTAAAGGCTTGTAGACATACTAATTCACAGAGAAGTTCACTGCAACTGTCATGGTGGCATTTAGAAGCAAAACAAACAATCCCAGAGCTTAAGATTCTCTTGTGTGCGACATTAACGGTGAGCTGAAACTGAAACTGAGAAATTCCAAAGTTTCCTTTAGACTGCTTTTGACAAAACACTTGCCGATAGTGGGAAAGAAAAAAACTTTATTGATAAGGACAGAAAAAACTTTCAACAGAACCAGGCTCAGGGAGGGCGGCCATCTGCCTCAACTGGTTAGGGTGGGGTTAAGAGAGTAGGACAGGAGATGGAGAACAGACAAACAATAATACTAGAACAATAAACTAATAAACTCTTTGTGATCTACAGTCATTGACCTCACCGATCTCCAGAGTTGTAGCTCAGCAGCCAGAAGATAACTGCAGAGAAGACAACAAAGTTAGTAGCCAGTGTTAACATAGGCGCCATCTTGCTGTTGTGCATATAAGTGCATATAAAATCTGCAAACTTTTTAGAAAGCCAGTGGTGTGGTCACTGTTGTTCTTCTACAGGTAACCTAGTAGTTTAAGTACCTAAACCTAACCAAGCAGCAAATAAAAACAGAAACTAAAAACTGAAGGTGAAAAGCTGCCATTTTGTTGCTTGAGGAGGGACTTTTGGGGGAAACAAAATATTCTTCTCTGAACTAAAATTTAGAATCTTTTCCCTGAAGTGGAAACACACTGATTTCCTCAAACGGTTACCGCTGTGAAAACACTGCTTAAAAATAAGAGGCTGTCTTTTACCCACTCTGTCTGAGATCACAACATGATATTAGGAAGTGTAGCAAAAGCAACAAGGGAAAAGCTCGTGTAGCCAGGGTGGTTTAACCAAAAACCTGGCAGGAAAGAAGAAATAATTTGGCCCAGGTACAGCAGAAATGACCAGGTCTGTCTCTTTCCCAAATTCAGGGCACCACACATGGCCCACATGCGGCTAAATTTGCCAATTTTCATTCTTAAGTGGCCCAAATCCACCGTGGAAAACCCAGCCAGATCTGCCAACTATTAGTGGGCCAGAGTCGACTCACTTTGCCAGAACACTTAACCTCGATCATGCCGATTCAGTTGGCAGTGAAATAGTCAGATAGCAAAATTATACAAGGTGGTTTTATGCACAGTGATGGTTATTTCCACAGGTTGGAGAGGCTACATAGCTGGCTAGCTACATGGGCACATTTACTCTATTAAAAATAGCGACAGAATAATGCAACATAAAAGCCTGTTTGAGACTGGTATAAACAAATGTATGTTTTTTCAGCAAAAATTTAATAAATCAAGAACAGAATGATGAAATTTTTAAAAAAGCTGCAGCTATTAAAATCATATTATTACACCACAGAGACGGCTTTGAAGCATTTAGGCCATATTGCTGATTGCTGAAATCTTGGTTCGGCCACAATGTGGTAAAACAACAGTATGGTTGTGAGTCAGTGGATGCAGGTTGCGGCTGTGTGTGTTTGCGTGAAGCCCTGAGACGTATTTGTGCTTTTTCCATGGTTTTGTGTGAGCCTGTGTGGGTGTACAAGTGACTGTGATTGGCTGCAGAGTAGATCTGTTGATGGCCACTACAGCTCCTGCTTACCAACGATGCTACAAAGACTCCTCAGTTATCTCATAAAAGGGTTTATTCAAATTGCCAGCGATTGCTAGGGAAAATGTTTGTGCTGCATTTTTGAGTTTTTAAATGCTGCTCCGTTTAATAATTCAATTATAAAAACAGACTGGAGGCCAGGGAGAGTTTACTCCAGCTCTAGGGATGCTGCCCAAATCTATTTTTATGGCTTCATAGCGGTTTTATTAGATAGTGGGGTAGGTAGTAGAGGAAGAGAGAGAGTCAGGAAATTACAGGGGAAGATGGACCTAAAGGTCAGGAACAGGATTTGAAGGTGTGATACTGATAGTGGCTGTGAGGCTGGAAAAAACAGGCCTTCATTCAGCTTTATTTTTCAAAATTAACTTTATTAAATTAAGATAAGTAAAGCAAACATCAAAATATCCTCAGACTTTCTAATACACATTTGTCACTGAGTAGCCCCTTCCACACATGTTTCGTTGATGGGCATCCTGGTCACTATATTGTAAAAGTTGTGCTAGCAATCTTACCAGGCTGGACCTAGTAACATTTCACATTAATGGTTAGGCATGAATAAACAATGACACTCTGAGTTGTGAGAGGTAATGTTTCATACACAGTTTGTGTGGCAACATCACAAAAAGAAACCCTCTCTCACACACTTCGCTTTTCAATGCATTAGGTTACAAAATAAAATGAAATGTCTATAAAAATAAAACTTTACTGCAATGAAAACAGAGACTACGTAATGAGATGCATCAACAGTGTAATGTAGCCTGAGTTTCTCTTCTTCACAAGACATTCACAGGAGCTGAAGTTTGTTGCTTTCAGCTGTTTAGGACTATTTCCTCTGAGTTGACAGCAGGATCCAGGGGTGGACTGGGCAAAAAATCAGCCCTGGCATTTTTGGCCCAGACCGGCCCACGACATTATCGGTCGACTGAATCAAGCACTGATTTTTGCGGGAGAGTAGTGCCCGGATCAGGCATGGTCTGCGGGGTCCGTCCTCCATTATCGGATGCTGCTGCTGGACCAAATAATGTAGCTATTTTGGGGCACTTGGAGGCCTCTGCTTCCAGTGCTTTCATTTTTTACATTCGTTGCTTTTCAGCGGCACCGGGGCGCTTTTTTGGTGGTTGTTTTTCCATGATGTTGTCAGACTCCTAACCTAACCTCAGCTCATTTGCTGTGACTCTGTTAGCCCCACCGATCCAGCAATTGGGCGATTGACAGGCCCTGACTGACAGTTAACAAATGGGATGTGTTGATGGGCTGTGCCAAATGCACAACTGGACAATAGATCACACAACTGGCCGGCCAATTATTTTATTTGGGGGGGGGACCTGTTGCCCACTAGGACAGTGCCAGAGGGATCCATAAGCATCTCCAAAGACAGCATTCTGCACATTTATGTACTTCACAGAGGAAAGATTGTTCAGGATAAAACAGCAGGTCACACTTTGTACTTTTGTTCACCTCAGACAGGTAAGCTGTCACACACAGAGTTACAATTTAGCAGCTGCAGTCACTTTATTGTTAAATTGCGGTCATCCTCAGGAGTCTTGAACATTCAGTTTCTCTGATTAAGAATTCAAAAATAAACTTGTCTGTAAGTTATTTGGACACTTTGATGAGCTGGTATTAGTTTTGATTTACACTGTTATTGCATTATCATGTATTACACATCACTCGATGCATTGTCTACTCTCACATGTGTGACAAATATCCTCTGGTCCATGCTGCTTAAAGCAAAATCATGACATGTTATTTCAAGGTGATAAAATCCTATTTTTTATCATCAAAAATTGACAGTCTTATCCAGCAGCAAATGCACTCAGTTATTAGGCCTGCTTCAAGTTAACAGGTCTCCATTTGTCTCAGTGAGGTATTCAATCGATTGTTTCAGCTGGCTACTGAGGTGCGGAGCATAATAACCTAGCTTCAAGCATTTTTACCTTGAACAGTCGACAGTTCATTGATAATGTGAAGCTACACAGACTTCAATTCACAGCGTTTTACCAGCTTAACCAGTTTCATAAGCTGAAAGGTTAGATAATGTCCTGTAGTGGACATATTTTCTGCTTGTTTTAAGATAATGTACCTGCAGCAAATTTCACAGGTTAACAGAATATGTTGTTTTGTTTCTGGTGAGTACGGAGTCCCCCTAAAGGGACATGGGCAGACAAAAATTAAAATGGAAGTTTCTCGTGCATACGCGAAATGATCTTGTGCGCATGCGAACTTCCGGCATCAATAACTCATTAGCGATACGTTGTCAAAACATAAACGATGCCTCTTTCCCATCGTTGTAAGGTAGACAATGTGCTACAAGCCCAGTTTTATCAACAGTAGCTGTCTTTCAGGCGGTAGAAATAACACTGGTGTCTATGTGAAGCCGGCTGTGCGATGAGTGCAAAATTGCAATTTGCAGAAGGTATGATTTTTATATCTGCATGTATCTCAAACCAAGTGTTGTGGTCTGATCAACAGGAGCCAGTCGATGACTGCAGTGATTCTGGTGACACTACAGTGTATAGGGGGGACGTTATTGAATATTTGTGTGGTGTCTCTCTCCACTGTTGCAGCGGTTTTGCAACTTGCAGACGGTCCCTGTGCACTTGCCATACAGCCAGCTGCACGTAGACACCACTGTTATTTCTGCAGCCTGAAACACAGCTACTTTTGATAAAGCTGGGCTTGTAGCACATTGTCTACCTTACAAGGATGGGAAAGGGGCATCGTTTATGTTTTGACAACATATTGCTAATGAGTTATTGATGCCGGAAGTCCGAACCTGTGAATATCTTTCCTGTATTATCATTTTCGGACGTCTGCAGTGTGTACAAACAGGGAATTATCTTGTGCGCACACTAAAACTATCTCATGCGCACGCGAAACTTACATTTTTTTTTTTTTCTGCCCATGTCCCTTTAGGGGCTCCGTATGTGAGGGAGTTTTTGCAGCTCTGAATGGTGTCACCAATACAAAGTTAAATCATTAGAAGCTTAGATTTGTCACACTGGAAACTGTGGAAGTCTGAATCAGAGTTTTTGAAACTGTCATCGGTACACTGCAGTTTCAAGGTGAAAATGCTCAGCCGAGCACTTCTAAGGCTGATATATGCCCTCTAGAATATTAAAAAAAAACCTCCATATAGACATGATAACAAGGTAAAAACTAAACAAAAAGCTAAATAAAACAAACAAAAAGCTTCCTCAAATCATCATGTTTTGACATAGTGGCCAAACTGCAGTACTACAACTTTAAGCATGTGACACACGATCGACCAATAACCACAAAGAATGACTGGAAAAGGAGAAGCTGTCAAAGCTGCTGTCATGGAATGTATTTTTAGAGTAAACAAATCTGTGAAATGCAGTTTATTTCATCAGATTTTGATCCATTTCATCCAATAGTATTTGTAACATGTAAAAAAAGTCATAAGATTAACTTTTATCTCTTTTTTGTTTGGGGAGAAATAACAGGGAGTGAGTTAGTCAGCAAGAAGGAAGGACTCTTGGTTGAGCATGCTGTCTACTGGGAAGAAGGACACTCAATAAGGGAAAAATCACTCATTGGGGAAGCTTGAGGAAATACTTGTATATAAGTTCTTCTTAATACATTCAATTTCTTGCTCTATTTTATAGTAACATGGTGGTATATTTCGTGTAGTCACTGATGTTAAGATGTGACATTGAACAGCACTCCCACTAACACCTGGATTGCTGGTTTCATGTCACATGACTCATAATAATAATAATAATAATCTACACTTTATTGATCCCCTTGGGGAAATTCCTTCTTCCATCTCCTTCCATGCAAACTACATGGTTAGGTTAGGGCAGTGTTTCTCAAATATTGATGCGATGCCAGGGACCCCGGGGAGCGTGCTTTTTTGCCGTACTAGAATAAAGTATAATTGTACATCCACTGCAGTAGGTGTCCGGGGGTGACACCGGGGCGTGACACCGGAGTTGGCAGGTCGCGTACTAGAGCCTCAGCGGCGTACTAGAGCCTTGGTGGCTTGCTTGAGCCTCGGCGACGCTTGGCAGCGTTCGCCGGCATCCCGTGGCGTACTATAGCCTTGGCAATGCTCGGCTACGTTCGGAGACGCTCGGCGGCGCCCAGGATATCAAAATTATTATCCCAATACCACCACAGCGAATGAATATTCTGATATTCAAATATTCGGGACCAGCCCTAGTGTTTACCATGTCTAAAAATGCTGGCAGCAGACAAAACAATGTTAATAAAGTTATTCTTTGTTGTAAGTTGATCCATATTTCTATCTTTTTTGTATTCTTTAATGTTAATAAGGACACCATGTTATGCAGATGTTTACTTATATCAGTTTTATATGATACTATTTATAGTCACGGCGGAAAGTTTGGGTATGGGGGATTTTCTTCTTCCCGGGGGGGCGTAAAAGAAAATAATTGAGAAGCACGGGGTTAGGGAAAGATTGTGGTTTGGATTAAAAGTATAACTGTGCAGATTCTAACCATAAAGTTCAGGATGTTTTGTGCCCACAACAATAACAGCCCGTAAAAATTGTCCTCCTGAATATGAATAGTTTTGTGCCATGAAGCACTGTAGCTATTACAGTAGTAGTACAACCTCCTAAGCAGAACCTGAATGTAGCTTCAGCAACTCTTCTCCAGAGGGGTGGAAAAGTTCGGAAACATAACCAGAACACAATATAATGCTTCGCTAAGTTCCTGCAGAACAAAGGGCTGTGAAATTTAATTTTGTTGATGGAGGGAAAAAATGTTTCCCGGCTGCTCAGGGACTCTTGTGATTCTTCTGGCCATTATCTCCTCCTCTTTAGGATGCACTTCCATATGTATAAATAGCCCATTCAGCTCCTCCTGGGCATTGTGAAGGTAGTTTTCTGCAGTAAAGGGATGGTGTTAACTGCTCACTGAATTCCCTCATCCAGGTGTTCACGCTGCCGGCCTTCCCTGATGCAGCGGGAAGAAGTTGCTAAAGTCAACGAGTTGTCCAAGGCGATGGGAAAGTGGGCTGAAACGGGGTCGGAGGTTACTTCTACATTTACCACCTGCTTCTCACCCCGAGGAGCTGCAATTTGTCTCGTTGACAGGCTCAAAGTGAAAGAGATGGATCACAGAGAGCTTAGGTGATCCCCAAAGATCTGGAGGAAAAGACTCATTAACATCTGGATTTAAAACATTAAAGTTCACAAACACCAGAATTGTGTGTTTAGTAAGGGCAGTAATGATCTCCCTGAAAATGTTTATTCAGAATCCAAGTCTATATAAAAAAGAAGGCAAAAACATCAAGTCACTACCTGTTGTTTGTGTTCAGAAAGGAAGGAACAGAAAGGCATATAATAAACAACATGCCCAGCAGCAACTGCAGATTGAGTAGTTGCAGTTAATGGCTTAAAATGACCTATCTGTACCTGATAAACCCTCTAGTGGCCATAGGAATTATGACTCTAGTCCTTTAGGAGCAAAGGAGGGAGGAGGTCAGAGTGGATGGATAGGCCAAAGGCATTCTTCACTTCCACTTTATTGATTTGTTTTCTTTTAGCAATGACCATGTTTGTTTCCCACCTTTAATAAAGTAATAATCATAAACCCAACAAGCCCAGCAAGAGTTTGTTCCAACCTTATCGAATAGAAATTACTACCTCTGCCAAAGAGGTTATGTGATGGCCGGCGTTGGTTGGTTGGTTTGTTAGTTTGTTTGTTTGTTTGTGTGCAAAATAACTGGAAAAGTAATGGACGGATTTGGATGAAATTTTCAGGAAATGTGGGAAATGGGACAAGGAACAAATGATGAAATTGTAGGACTGATCCAGATCACCGTCTGGCTCCAGGATTTTTTTTTTAATGTAAGTGTAACCGGGTGGACAATTAGATGTGGTTTACTGTAAAACCCACCAGAGGGCACTCTTGTTTTTGGGGTAACCCCCTCTGAACACATGAGATTTTGGGGCTCCACGCAACAGAGATCAACAATGACTTCTCTTTCCTTCCTGAGCGAGATTTGCATGGTTGGGTCGGCATTCTTATCTCTGGTTTTCTAAGAAGCTGGGAGGCTGTTAGGAGCTGCCGCGCTAGAGGCCGCGCCTGTTCATTAGGTCGGATGGGGTGAATGCCGCATTGTCAGTAGGACATTTGAACTGTATGTAATTACATTTGTATCTGTCACGTTCCATACAAAATGTGTGAATTGGGAGATTGTGTTGGGGGTGGACTCACCATAGTGAGAAAATGGTAATTTACATATTTGTCAAATACACTGATACTGAACATATTGGTAAAATATAAATTGATTAATGGTTCTGTTTAGACACTGGCAGCTCTTGGTGAAGAGTTACATCCTGGACTTGGTTTAAAACAGAAAAAGTCCTCAGTGACTTGAGACTCAACATGTTTATTAACATTATTCCAAAGCCACCATCTTTGCCTCGATTTAACCAAAGTGCCTAAAACCACAGATGGGTCATTGGATGTCAAGTCCAGTCTGTGGTGTGAGAGTCGAGCTCTTTATACGCCCACCATCCACCCTGACCTCCTCCTAGAGGCTTTGATGCAGTTGCAGAAAACATTATTTGTGTTTCCATTCAGCTGTTTTTGATTAAAACTCTTCTAAGAGCAGCTATAATATTAGTTATTCTAAGCTCTCTATTTTCATTGTCCAGTGTGTTCTCTGTTAACAAGCTTCCCATCACATGAATACATTCATGGTTCACTTTCCTTTGTTCAAAGTTTGACTGCCGCTCTTTTAATTACCCTCCTCACCCCAGCTACACCTGAGATCCTGTCCATGAATATCACAAACAGGATGGATGACAGGGGGCGACCCGGGGAGGGTCCACTGGAAACCTGTCTGACTTTGTGCCATGAATACAAACACACTTGGGCTATAGAAAATCCATCTCTAAATTACATGCCATCTTGATGAGCCAGCTCTTAACACTTGCGTAACAGTAGTGGATGGAAACGCACATAAATTTACATATTATTTTGCAGATTTTCTGAAAATTTAATTAACATTCATGATATCTTTGCAATAAATGACTTCTTTTTGGTACAATAAAGCAATAAACAGCAGCAAACCAAGCTCCTTTAAGTGTTTTGAGTCCATCGAACTGAGAACTATTTTCTGTTTCATTCTGACAGGGCACTGAGAGAAATACTTGTGGGGTGATAAATTACTAAATTATAGTTGCTTAAAAAAACGATTGGGAAAATTACATATTTGGTTTGATATTGCAATCAGTCAGGAAAAATAAATGGAGTGTAACTGATGAATAAGTTGAACTTCTTCAGACGACCAGAGCAGTCAGTTGTATAGATCAGTAATGCTGGTGGGGTTGGACGTCTTTAAACTAATTGGTCCTTTTGTTCTTGACTAGTTGAAATCTTTTAGGGTCTAGGTTTTGTGCAGCAGACGATATGAATGAGCAATACTCCTAATGATTTAATGATTTTTCTTAATGATAATTTAAACATTTAGCATTAGGGCCCCTTATTATTTATAATTTTATTATCAGGGATGCATCATTAGTTTTAGTAAATGTCTAAAATGCAATTAAGTGGTGTACTGTGTATTTCATAAAATATGACATTTAATTCAAATTTCACGTTCATTTCGTGGCTCATTTATAGCTTTTTTCTCTGTTGAATGAATACATACGTATCAAATAAATGAAGGCAGTCAGATCAGATCATACATCTGGAAGGCAGCTACAGTGTCATGTCATTTATTAATTTGAAAGACTTCTTGGAAAGATTAAATGAGCCTCCACAGCTTGAGAAAAAAAACCCCAACAATTTTCCCTGAATGCAAATCTACACATCATTGAGTGGAATAAGGCTGTTTATTATATTTACTGAAAACCTCACATTTTGGATGCAGATTTTAAACATTATCAACCTTTTTTTCCCCTTTTTCATGTAGTTTAAATCTGCCGCCATTTACATAAATAAAATGTAAAGTGTCTTAAAATAAAACACCTCAAGTGAAACCCACCAGCGTCTAAACTGTGCATGAATCAGTGTGATTTTTTTTTTAAAAAAAGAACCCAGTTACATGAAGCTTCGGACACACCTCTGTCAAATACTCACCTGTGCCATATGAGCTCAAAACATATTACATTTCCTATAAATGCATAGAGCATGTGCAGCATATAGTGAGCTAACCCAGTTTGCAGTGGCATCCGTCATAAGTGGACAGAGGAGGGCTGTGAGCTGCACAGAGGACCAAACCCTGAGACGGAGCTGCCAATGACAGCATGACCCAGTTCAAAACTCCACTGACTTAAAAACAGACTTTCTTTCAAAGACGGACGCTGCTTCACAAGTTTCTTTTATCTCTTTTTATAGATGCAGTGGCTTGAAGAAGAAGAAGGAGAACTGGTTCCCAAAGTGGAGTGTGCGACCACCCAGGGGTCCTTGATGGGGTCCTGTGGGTCTGCCGCATAATGTGGAGAGGCTTCTTGTCAGCATTCGCTCATTTATTGGGAATTTATCTGCAGGATGATATAATGCGCCTGCACTTCAGTGAGCCTGTAGAGAGTCATGAATTTCTGCTCCACATAATCACCAACAATCCAGATCCTGTCAGCGGGGTCCCCGGTTGGTTTTAATCTGATGTGGGCTCATTGGTGGTAAACTGGCTGTTAATACCTGCGAGGAAAAAGCAACTAGAGCTGAACAATGTGACCTAAAATCTATAATCTTGACACGTTTTTCTCAGTGATGATAAATGTAACAGTAACCACCTTTTAGCCGTGATAGTCCCTCTGTGGATGAGTCAGTCTGTCAGTCAGGTCGTCCACGTCTGAAATATCTCAGCAATTATCAAAAGGATTTGCATGAAGTTTAGCAGTAAAAGGCCAGACCTGAACAGAAACGTTTCACAAATTACTAAAAGGAGACAAATTTTGAATGATTCCAATGTAAGCTCCACATCACTGTGTTCGTGCAGGAGAATGGTCTGACTGCACCTTATCATTTTTTTTTCTTAAAGGGGGAAATAAAGCTTGAAATTGTTCGTACTTCTTTAATTGAATCTCAATCGAGGAGGTGTTGCTAAGCCCAGGATGTAGATCCTACAAAACAGTGACAAAGGGAAGTGTTTTGGTGGAACATTTGAATGCCAGGAGGTGAGCACTGTCAACAAAATGACTAATTCACACAAAGAACAAAGCAGGTCTGTCCTATTGTTTGATCCAAATCCTCGAGAAAACCTAAAACCTATGATTTTTACTGTATTAGGTTAATAGTTCAGAGGTTGTTTTCCAATGCTAAGGGGATTTTGAAAATGGTAACACTGCAGAAAGGTAGGTGAAAGACACAGGCCTACACCCACAATCAACATCCTGTGAGTCAGGCTACGCTGGCACTTACTCATTCTCTCTCTATGTCGTCCTCGGAGGAGCCCTCCAGTGGTGCCTCCAGTCTTCTTGGTCCTCCATACAGGTCCGTGTGTTCGTTCCCACAGTACCAGTCTGCTGGCTGGGACCTCCTGATGTCTCTGGCAGTGATCAGCAAGCTTCATTCTCCTGGCTGCTATTCTCTCACTTACTCTTGGCAGCTGCCCACACAGGTCCTTACTGGTGACATGCTTGTTCTGGCTGATGTTGAGTACGACACATTACCTGTAAGAAATAAGACACATATGGAACATGATGGGTTTCAGGAGAGTACTGAAAAGATCATATGTGTGGCAGTCAATGTGCAGTGAGCTCCAAAAGCTTTCAGTTTATTTAGATTTTTAAAAAAAGATCCCAGCATAACAATGTAAGTGAAACACTGAACCTCTGAGAAACGTCCATGACTGTCAGAATCTCTCAGCATCCGTTTGCCTCCTTTTGCTTTAACAGCAGCAACACCAGAGTGGAAAACTCAACCGGTTGTTCAGCGCTGATAAACCATGTTACATGCCACGTCTTAATGTCAGCCCAACCTGAGAGTTTGGCCTCGATTCTCCTCCTGAGAAGTGGTTCAGAGATGCTCCTCTTCCTTCTTAGACCGCGACAAGACAGGTCTCTTTTGACAGGACTTCTGCTGATTGGGGGTTTGTGTTCCCTATTCAGTGACTTCTGTATCTGTGATGAAGCTGCTTTTCTATCTGTCCGTGAAGAAAACCTGACGTATAGATCTTCTGATGGTGTGCTCACGTTCACTTAGAAGCTTCTAGTCCAGCCATGATTCAATGCTAAGAAAGCACGTGTTTGTTTAGTATAACAGTATACTTTCTGTCCCTTTCAGTTACTTCTGATACAATGTTTCTCCCCAGCACAATGCTACTGAATGAATGTTCTGCTGGATACTTGAGGCACAGATATGTTTTTAACAGGTGAACAATTTGCTGCAGGCTGATTTAGCTGAATAAGCCTCTGATGAGTCGATCAGATTCGTGAATGCTGCTTAAATGGAAGGATACAACTCAAGGTAGTCTGAGCTTTGTACAGAGGAGTTAACAGGGTCACTGCCTCTGATCTAATCACTTTGATGTCTGCTGATGTTTCAAAATCCTCACATCTTCTGATTATTTTGAAATTTACATAAAAAAGACACTTTAAAACCCTTCAGTATGGGCTTACTTTGTCTTTTTTGTATGTCATAAGCCAGAAAAAGTGATTTATTTGATGGTCACATGATTAATGGGTATTAAAGTATAAATGAATATACACCAATCAGGCATAACATTATGACTACCTGCCTAATACTGTGTTGGTCCCCTTTATGTGGTCAAAGATGCTCTGAACCATTTGGCATGGACAAGAGGACCTCTCAGGGTGTCCTATGGGGTCTGGAACCAGGACATTGGCAGTGGATCCTCTGGCTTGTGCAGTGGGGCCTCTGTCAATCAAACTGGTTCCACTGCATCCTGTTGATGCTTGATCAGAATGGGGTGTAGGAAGTTTGGAGGTCAAATCAACATGTTGGGCAACTGTCATGTTCCTCAACATGTTCCTGATTGGTTGATGTTTTTTTTCCATGTGGTGTGGTGGGGGTTAGGTCAGTGACATCTGCCATCTGCATGTGCTTGTTCTGGGACAATGTTTATTTGGGTGTCTCATAAACACCGATGTTAAAATCCAAGGTTTTCCAGCAGAACACCACATAGTGCAAATATGATCAATGTTATTCACTTCACCTGTCAGTGGTCATAATGTTGTGGCTGATCGGAGTATATAAATGTATTAAAAGGAAACAGGAAGGGCCTCAGACATCACTCTGATAAAAGCAACGTGGTAGAAAACACTGGTGAATAAAATGTGGTTAATGGGAGAAATATTTTGTTTTTGATTGAGGAAAAATGAATTTCTGTGATTAGTGTTTGTGCTATTCAGATGAGTGTAAATTCAGTTTGTCCCCAGGCTTGAATAAAGATCCAACTCTTTTACTTTCCCCTGTTACTGTCACTGAGTCTTTGAACATGCAGGGAACTCCAGTTCATCAGCTCAGTGATCAGCAGCAGCAGCAGGACGATGATTTTGCTACACTGAGCAGCTCTCTGCACATACATGACTCGCTGCTTCTGCGTTCCACAGATTCATTTCTGCAGATTTTCTTTCTCGTGCCAAAAACTTTTCAGCCTCAAACGCTTCACTTCATAATGGCTTCACACTTTGGAGCACAAGGAGATCTCTGGAGTATTTTAGGGTTTTTTTTTTGGTGGGGGAAGGGTCACACACTGCTGCACATCAGCCTGGAGGCAGCACAAATAACATAACGGCAGTTTCTAAGAAGGACATACAATAGAGAGGAGCTGATAGCAACCGTCATTGTACCTGCATATTAAACAGAGAAACTTTCAAAGAGAAGTCATTACTATTCAGTGATGTGGTGGCTCAAAAATCCATACTGATGTTTTCTTTTAATTCTCTCCCCAGTCTAATGCATATTTACACACGAATCTGCGTTTTGCAGGAATAATTAAGAAGAAGAGGCAATTTACCCAGCGAGGAATTCAAAACGGAGAAATGTAATACCTATATGCCTCACTGCATTTAATCCAAATTTGACACGCCAGGTAAATGGAAGAACCGAGCGGAACCTGAAACACTCCCTCCTTCATTCAGGCATTCACGATGACTTGCATAACAAAGTATTATTAAAGTACTACTTTCAGGTACTTTACTTCCTATTAATGCCACTTTATACTAATATATTCCACTCTGCTACATGTCACAGGGAAATATTATACTCCACTGCATTTATTTTGCAGCTGCAGCTACAAGTTGGTTTCCAGACTGACAGAGATGTTACACAAAGAACATCAATCCATCAAATATAATTCATTGTAAGAACGCAGCTACAACAAAGTACTGAATGCATGTTATTTTTTCATATAATGTGGTGTTAATGTTCCGCATAATGTTTCCTATCACAATTATGCAGACGACACTCAGATTTACATCTCACAGGTGAATATGGGACTCACTTTGTCACTGCCTCCAACGGATCGCTGTGCAAAACAACTTTCTCCAACTAAATTGAGACAAGACTGAGGTCATTGTCTTTGACCCACAAAAACCAAGAGAAAGTGTCAGCAGTCATCTTGAATCTCTTACTTTAAAACCTAAATATCAGGATAGAAATCTAAGTGTAACAATGGACTTAGACCTAAACTTTAACAGTCACATTAAATCAATAGCGTCATCAGCCTTTTACCATCTCAAAAACATTGCTAGAATCAAAGGCTTCTTATCTAAACCAGACCTGGAGAGACTCATCCATGCTTTTATCTCCAGCAGGTTAGACTATTGTAACGGCCTTCTCACTGGACTCTCTAAACGAGCGGTAAGGCAGCTGCAGTACGTTCAGAACGCTGCTGCTTGGGTCCTGACTAGAACCAGGAAGTATGACCACATTAGTCCTGTGCTCAGGTCTCTGTCGCTCAGAGAATAGACTTTAAAGCAGCTCTGGTTGTGTATAAGTCTCTCCATGGTCTAGCACCATTGTACATCTCTGACATCTCTGGTCCCATATGAACCGTCTCAAACCCTGAGGACCTCAGGGACAGGTCTTCTGCTGGAGCTCAGAGTCAGAACTAAACACGATGAAGCTGTGTTTCATGTTCCATGCAGCTATACTCTGGAACAGTCTTTCTGATTACATGAGACAGGCCTCTACTCTGACAGTGTTTAAGTCAAGGCTGAAAACGGTTTAGTTTAGCTGTGCATGTAACAACTCAGAGTATCCTATCTGCACTCTTCTCTTTTACTTCATTCTAATTGATTATTATTCATGTTTTATTGATTATGCTTTAATTGTAATTGTGTTTTTATTTTTATTTTTTTCCATTATTTGTGAAGTACTGTAAATTGCCCTGTGTATCAATTGTGCTATACAATTAAATCTGCTTTGCCTTGCCATAATAAAGTTATGTGACATTGAAAGAAGCTATTTAATATACTCTGCAAATAACAAAAATAACCAGATCATAAAAATACGGTAACTGAATTATAATAATAGTCCTAATTTTACATGGGATTATGTGAATTTTTTTGTTTCTTTTTTAATGTTTAATGACGAATAATTACACCTGTGAAAATAATTGAATTATCTATAATTTTACACATATTGATACCAATAAAAATATGTATTTTGACAGATTTTCAATGCTTGAAGGTATTATATACTGATGAAAACCCATTTGATAAGTTTTTTGTTGAATATTTACACTATAGAATATATTTATACTGTCAAACATGAATTTAGTGGCTTAATCTACTAAATAAAAATGAAATTAAAAATTTGTTTGATTTTTTTCTGCAAAAAAACCCCAAACATTTTAGAATACAATTGAATGGTAATTCAAAGATGCAAGATTCTAATGTTATTTTACATTGGACATGTAAATTCACAGTTTGCTTTTGTCATGTTATTGATATTTTTGTGTTTCAAACAATTTTGCAAGCGTACTTATATGTACTTAAAATATAAAAGCCTTTTGATGCTAATACCTTGAATGCTATACTTGAAATAGAGTATTCAAAGCATGTGGCTTAAACATCTGCATGAAACCATGAGGAGACTGCAACCTTCCTCAAATTAAGGCATGAAATAAATATAAACCATATATTATCACCATATGTTAAATGGTTCTCTGTTGCCTGAGGTTTGTATTGTAGCCTCAAAGGACAAAGCACATGGAGGTGTGAAAAAAACATAAAGAGAAAAGCACGACAAATGCAGCAAATGGGGTAATGGGCTTCCTTCTGTGTATGTGGAGGTGTGCAGCACCACAGGAGTGACTGCCCCATTTCTTTTGCCATGATTTTTTAATGCCCTCTGACTGCAGGATTATGTCATGTTCACATCATCAGAGTTGCTGTAATTTCCCACTTGTAAATAAGGTTCATGCCAACATCCAAGTCATAATTACAACTGGGAAAGTGATATTTTCCTCAAAGCGCCAACTTGGAACTAAAAAGTACAGAAGTTCTGCGAAAAGTCAAGCAAACAAATATTTTAATAAACACTAAAATTTATTTTATATATATTGATATATTGTACAAATATGACATTTTAACCCTCACATGTCCAACTCTATCCTGTATAGTGGCCCTTAATTGTGTTTTGACAAACTTCGGACACCATTCATTTGTATGTTTCAGCTCTGATTTGTTGGTGCTTATTGATCCAGACAGCTGGAATCTCCAGTGAGAAGCAGCAGATTGACACAACTGGCAGCTGCCATCTTGATTTGTCTGATGACATGAACGGCTGTCATCATCTTCACTCCCATGTAATGTGAACAGCTTTAGCGCCATCATCTTAATGTGCCCAGTTTAACAGTAGTTGATGAAAAAGCTAATTAGCATTTTCTTTAGTTGATTTTCTGGAAATTGTGTCAAGATTTGCTCCACATTTACCTGGAAACTTGACTTCTGTTAACTTGAGCTTTAAGGAATAATGACGATGACTGTTCTGTTGTTTTGAGGTGAAACAAGCTGCTTGTCACCCTAAACTAATTGCTGTTAGAAATTCAGTAGGTAAGTAAGAAAATCTCCGCAACTTACCTGCTATAACAACGTGAAACTGGAAATTTAAAAAGATTATGGAAGATGTTTGTAACTAGTGAATGTCTTGCAACCCTCCTATAGTAAATATTTCCCCTTTTTGAGAAAAGCTACTTCCACACTAGTCTTGCATCATCAGACCATTCTCTAACAGTGACACTGCTATGTAGAATGGTCTGGCTGCACCTCAGTATCACTCAATCACTCAGCTAAAGGGGGAAATAACGCTCTGGTGTGTTTGTATTTCTGTAAAATCTCAGACAAGGCTAAGAACAAGATGCATCGACAGTGTTCACTCAAAATAGTAACAACAAAATATCACCACTGCTAATAAAATGGATTATCCAGCTAGAAAAAATACCGAAAGGGCTACTTAACTGCATGATCCAAACCTTTAGCAAAACTTACATTTTTAACACGAATGTTGCTGCTTAGAGGTTGCTGTTGTTGGAGATTTTGAAAACAGTAACCTGTAGATAGTGGAGTCTACTTCGCCTACTGTTTCCCACAATGCAACATGCTGACACGTTCACAACTCTGACTTGAAGAGATTCATAACAACTTTGCAGACATTACATTGTACTAGCTATACTTACACTACTCTGCATTACACTGCTACTTTACCACTAAAGGTGCTCTTGGGTGGCTTGATCCACATACTGTGTTGTTATAGGCTGAGTTATATTTAAATTTCTGTTGTGACTTATGCCACTGTTTGAGTAAAATAAGACATGAGGTCACTTTATTGAAATTATATATCGAGTGATTTATACAGAGATGTTGACAATATGACCAAAATAGCGTGTGCATTAAAATAAAATAAAATAAAAAATGCTGTAAGTGGGAAAATCAGCAAAATCTACATTTTAACATCTTCAGGGTTTTAAAAGCATAAGGATATGTGACACATTAGCCATGCTATTGTTTACTGCTGCTTCCCAAAACCATCTAAGCCTGCCTGAGCATCCTGCAAAATAAGATAATCTGCTAGTTTCATTCTGCACATTACTACAGAACATAGTAAGCAGTAAATCTGTTACTAGTTTGCATTAGGACATTTCAAATACAGCCAGAGGTTCTGAAAATCCTGTCAGGACTTTTCCAAAAGCACTCTTTTCAGTGAAAAACTGCATTTTCGTGTGAATGTAAAAATCTCCATTTTAAAAACTACCCCCCTCTGTACGGACACTGCCAACCTTCCTGCCCTTCTCCCCAGTTAATTTAAGCTAACAGCTCTCACCTGGCTCCTCAGGTGTGAATCAGCAAGTGATTAGCTGACTGGAAAAACCCCAGCAGAGCTCAGAGTCCAGAGCTGCAGCCCATATCTCCTCTTTGCTTTATATAAGTTCTGATATGTTATATAACAGCACGGCAGCACCTGAATGAAAATGACCACATTTATAATGCTGACGGGCCGCAGGGGAACATCTCGAGCTGCGATGACATCCCTGCACAGCATAACTGCTCTATCAGTATATCAGGCAGCATTCGCGGCATCATGTCACATACTGTTCTTTATATCTACACTCTAAATTATGCAGTATTGTTCTTGTGCAAGTTTAAACAGCTGTTACGGCTGCTGGAGACACTCAGAAAAAAATCCAATAAAGCCACAGCTGTCGAAGCAGGTTCATGACCGGAGCCCTTTGCCCTGCTGGAGCACCGTGGATGGCATCTATGCTTCAGCCGGACACTTTTAATATCAAGTCACTGGGCCCCAGAGGCTTTGATCCCCATACCACATGCACCCATACATGGAAAAGTGACATACAACATTCATGTAGAGCTGACAAGAAAAATCCCAGTGATTCTGGGAAGTAATTCTGTGTAAGTCAGACCACATGACATTATAAAGGCTCTATTTGCTGATTCATACTCTGGGAGAAAAAGTCAGGTTCATTTGAATGTGTTTGAGGGTCCTTTGGTTGCAAAAGACACTGATTTAATTTGTACTCCTTTTAAATTTTTTTATACATCTCATCAAGGTGGAAACAGTGCTAATGGGAGTTTCACCCCCATGTCATTCAGACTAATCATGTAAAGTTATTGGTTCCCCTGCACGGCAGCTTCAGGCTTCACTGTAATTAGAAGCTGCTTTCCCCCTGCAGCAGTGTGACCTGATGAGATTTTTGGTCACGTATCCTCTCAACTGCTGGACAGGTTTTCAGGAAATGTTAGTGTGTATATTCATCATAAGGTTACTGGGACAAAAAAAAATAAAAAATGGATGTAGGGCCCCAGTTGCCATCCATTATACACCAATCAGCCACAACATTATGACCACTGACACGTGAAGTGAATAACATTGATCACATTGGTTCTATGTGTTGATGAGACTTAAACACCCAAATAAACATTGTCCCACAACAAGCACACTCCCTCATGCAAATGGAAATCCCTAATGTCACTGGACTACCCCTGCAGGAAAATACACCCCACCACATGGCAACAACATCAAACAATCAGGAACATGTTGAGGAACATGACAATGGCCCAACATGTTGATTTGACCTCCAAACTTCCTACACCCCATTCTGATCAAGCATCAACAGGATGCAGTGGAACAAGTTTGATTAACAGAGGCCCCACTGCACAAGCCAGAGTACCCAAAGGATCCAGTTCCAATGTCCTGGTTCCAGACCCCATAGGACACCATCAGAGGTCATCTTGTCCATGCTCAATGGTTCAGAGCATTTTTGAGCACATAAGGGGGACCAACACAATATTAGGCAGGTGGTCATAATGTTATGCCTGATCGGTGAATCATGCATGTCATTTTTTCCTCACCCAACTGGAAGCCATGCAATACTCAAGAGAAAACTTAATTGGCAATGATTTTGATATAATTTAAATAAATCTTCAAGCAAAAGTGCACCAAATTTTATGCATATATAGGATGCTAAGAGGAAAATTTCCCCCTTCAACAGAACTTTGGGAAGAGACTCTAAGGGTGTTGTCTGATTTCTATGAATCACTTGAAGTTACCTTTCTGAGGAAGGCGTCTGAAAAACACAACCTGCTAAATTATCCATCGAGTTTTTCAAAACCTCCTTCTGACAGATGCACAGAAATGTCCAGGAAAACTGTGGAATCAGTCTTTTGGAAAGCAGCAAGTGGTTGATTATTAACAGAAGCTTAATGGTTTCCTATAAGAACGCTGTACCAAATAAAGTGTATTTATTTTGGACCAATCTGCTGAAGTCTCTTGCCTCTGAGAAATGTTCCTATACAACTAAACTGCAATAGCATATACATTTACGCAGGTAGTTGCAACCAGATTGTGTTTTCCAATATCCACTTTTTAATGGTTCCATTTAGACTGTAGCAGCTCAGGGTTAAGGTTAGAGAAAGATGCTGTTCACTGTTAATGAAAGTCACCACCTTCCTTTACATTATTAAAGTGATTTTGTTGAAGAAATCAAGGTAGAAGTGGCCTCTGGGGTAAGATTTTGGTACGCCCTCCATCCACCCCAACCTCCTCCTTCTGACCCCAATGCAGATTCCTCTAACTATAATCCAGTCAGTGCCACGAAGTTGTATAATTTCTAGCACTGTGTGTCACAACAGACATGAAACATGGTGGTTGCTGGTTCAAATCCTTGTGTGCAGATGATGATGGAATGAGGCGCCCTTAAACAAAGCCGAGAAGGTCGAAGCATCTGGTGAAGCTGGTATGACTGGAGAAATCTTCCTCTGGGTATTAAAGAAAAAAGGGGACAAGGTGATGAGGACAACACTGCTGCTCCCATCCTAAAGATAGTTTGCTTCTCATCTGTTCCCTTGTTTCCTATGTATACATACTGTACTCTAATGTGGGTGGCCGAGTCTTCAAAATAGCATCACTGCACGTCCAGACATCTGCTACGCAAGTCTGTAAAAATGTCAGAGGAGGACAAAAACTTTGCGAAGTGTACATTTCTGCTCACTGAATAGGATAGATGTGTGGATGGGTTAATCATCATCACCACAATACTTTGAGAATCTATTATTCTCAGTGAATCCTGTCATGTTTGGAGGGTTTTTTTTTGTCACTGAAGTCTTTGTAATACAGCAAGGTTCTTTTTAGCTCAAGTAGCGCTGCATGAATTAAAGTAGAACTTGTCTGAAATGGTGTCGATGAATGTGACAGTATATATCAATGCAGGCAACACTTTTACCAAATTGTCGTGTAACTCCTGACAGTGTGAGAAAAAAACAGTCTGTGGTCATTTTTACTTTGCTGTCTTTTTTTAAAAAAATGTTTCTTTTCACTTCGTACCCAAAGTACTTTGTTAGTTTGATCTTAATCATCATAATAATGCTTTTCCCACAAAGACAATCTGACGAACCCTCATTTGAAGAATTATTTTCATGTCCATCTTTGGCACTTTTCTGTGCGGTGGATCTGCACTGCACTTGATGCTTGTTCTGCTTCTGCGACACTTTTGTTAAAGCTCTTTCATAGATAATGCCTTATTAAATTTCCTTCCCACAGCTTGACTTATAATTACTGTGGGCATACATTGACCCAAATTGCAGCCCCCCTTCTGAGCTGGACAGAGTCTAACTGGGACATTGATCTTCCTCTGCACAGTAAATCTTTGGCCTTTGAATTATGACTACCCTGGTGACTGGAAAGGCTGATTAGTTGTACTATGTGTGAGGGAGTCTGCTCACTGAGCTGGATATATATACTGAATCTGAGCATGGAGGTCTAGTATAGAAAAATAATACTGTATTGTAAAAGAGGAAAAATATAACGTAAATATATGTGACTTAATTCTTATTTAAGGCCAGTGGAGCTGATGAATTTTTTTTTATCCTTACCTTCCTTAAGGACTGATGATGACCTCAGCTGCACTTTATGTTTCATGCTTATTGCCCAATATTACCATGCTAGCATGCTAACATGATAAACATTAAGCTATATGTACTAAGTTTCAGCTTATCATTGTGAGTATGTTAGCATTATGATACTTAGTGTGCAGAACCACTATAAGAAAGTACAGGCCCATAGAGCTAGCAGGTTTAACAATCAGAATGTGCAGCCGTAAATATAAGTTAGCATGCTAATGTGCTAAACTCATTTAGTGACTATGGTAAACATGATTCCTGCTAATCATCAGCATATTAGCATTACAAGTGTGAGCATTTGAAAAAATTGTGGTTCGGTTAGACCATTAACATTAGCCTTTTTTAGCTACGCTACAGGCTTGGCTGGATCAAAATTAGGTCCACCTGTTTTGTTTTTGACAGCCAGCAGGGGCCAAGTCCACTGATTGTTACAAGAAATCAGATTGCATCGAAGTCTATGAGAAAATGATCCAATTGTCACATGATCTGCTACTTAAGTAAACATTTTCCAATGAGCTTATCAACTCAGTTGTTAGTTTTGAGTCTTTTTTGAATACGGAATGGTGTTTATTTCAAAAATTGTGGTCCTACTTTAAGGAAAATACATGATAAAACAGGGTATGTTTTGGGGCGGGGCTACTTTGTGATTGACAGGTTGCACCCATATCACAGTGTGTTCTTGAGGTCTCTAATCAGATCCATGATATCGCCGCTTGATACACCTTATTACAAAAGACCAACTCGGCAATGATTAAATTCCAAAGTCAAGGCTTCACAATGGTTACCCATAAAACAATAGTGATGTCATGGTCAATATGTCCAACTTTCATATACAATCTGTGTTCATGATATACCTGCAAAATAAAGTTGGCATGCTAACACGCAAAACCAAGATAAACATTAAATGTTTGGACTGGTTTATGTCAGTTTCCTCCCTCCTAACAATCATTGGAGAAATCTGGTCTGGGATCCTGGTCTGAACCAATGTTCAGTCCAGATTTTCTGGTAATGGTGATGCATTAACAGATCCAGTCCTAAAACATCAGATCGTCCCAATAAAATCAACAAAATCAGGCTGGTTGCACTTGTCACAGAGACACTATTGCAAGCCAGTGCTATACTTTCGAGCTCTTGAGCCTAACATTAGATTCATACATCGATCAGGCATAACATTATAACCAGCTGCTCTGAACCATTGGGCATGAACAAGAGGACCTCTCGGGGTGTCCTATGGGGTCTGGAACCAGGATGTTGGCACTGGATCTTTTGGGTACTCTGTCTTGTGCAGTGGAGCCTCTGTCAATGAAACTTGTTCCACTGCATCCTGTTGATTCTTGATCAGAATGGAGTGTAGGAAGTTTGGAGGTCAAATCAACATGTTGGGTGATTGTCATGTTCCTCAACATGTTCCTGATTGTTTGATGTTTTTTCCATGTGGTGGGGTGTATTTTCCTGCGGGGTTAGGCCAGTGACATTTGGGATTTCCATTTGCATGAGGGAGTGTGCTTGTTCTGGGACAATGTTTATTTGGGTGTCTAAGTCTCATCAACATGGATGGTAAAATCCAAGGTTTTCCATCAGAACACCACATAGTACCATAGTGTGTATATTAAAACTTACAGTTAAAATCTCATTCCCTGGTCTCACTGAAGAATATGGACGATATTGTTGCAACCATATTCTCATCCAAACTAATTTAGGCTTCTGCTTTTGCTTTTTTAAAAAAAAGAAAATTATTAACAATTTTACAGCAAATGATGAGGAAATCATTCATAGTTGGCAGTAAAGACAAACCGTTTCCAGCAGAGTTCACTGGACTTTTTCGAAACACACCAATGTTTTTGTTTTGCTTGATACTTTCAGAATTAATTTATCCCGATGCTAACATAAAACAGACTAGTAATGTATTAGTATATACAACATATACCATATACAATACTATGACACATAGTGATATATATTGTATGCACTTTTTTGATCTGAAATGTGAATGTATTCCGTTTTCTTGATTAATAAATGTCACCATCTACCACACAACATATAGTCTGTTCACAACATAAACCTTCAAAATCAGACAAAAGCTACATTTCTCCAATTCAAAATAGACCCCGCTTCTAAACCAATCATCTGTTAGATCAGGTGAGAGCCAGGTGTTTCCCATCATGCCCGGAGGCTGTGCAACCGTTAGAGAGCACCTGTGGTACCTGGCTTCAAAAACCTCCAGCTGCCTTGATCTCAGTGCTCTTGTTGCCTACATTATTGTAACGTCAGAGCGAATCGGGATCAACTTGGACAGAAGTTTTGGTGCACATGCAACGTTCACAATCACAGGTCGGGCTCATCCTGAACAAGCCTAATGTCCTGTACTGTGTGACGCGCCAGTATTTCCCAACTTATTGTAGCGTGTGGATGTCCGAGATGAGAGAGAAGTTTCTTCTTATGATTGTGATGCAACCTGATTTCAAAACCTGTCAGGATTTTAAAACTCCTGTAGTGTGAGCCAGGCCTAAGGCTATATTCTTTATTTTACTTTTTCTTTTTTATTTACAGTACATATTACAACTGCCCTTACTGTTGCATGCAGTATGCATACAATTAGGACATACTACTTCAACATTAAATTGCGCCCTAATCTTTGACCGTCTTCCTCATACAGTGTATCTATCGCAGCCTGAAATGAGCCGTCACCTGTTTGTGGGCTCTTGGTGGCTTAAGCTTGTTTATACTTGTACAAACGCTATGTGATGTATTTTGCACTGTGCAGAGTATTGTGAGTCAAAATGGCCAGAAAAGCATGCCGGCTTGTATACTGCAAAATTCAACCGGATGTAGTAGAACATGCTGGTATCTTTTGCTTATAGTTGGAACATCTTTTCCTGCTATACTATATATATATGGTAGTATGTGTATTGGTAATATACCCTAAATATCTGCTAATCATCAGCCCATTAACTTTGTTATTATTTGCTACACTCTAAAAATAACATTACAACAACTTCTAGTAAAATGATGTTCAAACAGCAAAGTCATCAAAGGTATGTTTTTCGCTTACGCAATGAATAGCAGCATGAACACTAATTTTTGTATAACAATGTATTTGTTCCACCTACAATTTCCATGTTATCTAAAAGAAGTTTTGCAATGTTTTCTACATGATTACCATAATTATATATACAAGTCTTTAAGCTGGCACATTGAAATTAAGCTGAAATTAAGTTTAATTATGTTATGTGAATATGTCCTTTAAATTACTCCGTAGAGTGTAACTCAATGCTCTGCTCTAAAGGATAGGACACATATCGCGAAAACCAAGGAAATCATCTTGGACTTTAGGAGGAATAGTGCTGACTCTGCACCCCTTTATATCAACGGTTAGAGAGGAGAGAGGGTGCACACCTTCAAGTTCCTCAGTGTCCACATGAGACCTATCCTGGTATGAGAACACCACAGCGTTGGTCAAGAAGGCCCAGCGGTGGCTACACTTCCTGAGAGCCTGCTGACTTATGCTGTCTCGGTGTGGTACTCCTGCTGCACTGAAGTCAACAGGAAGAGGTTGCAGAAGGTGGTAAACACAGCACAGAAGATCACTGGCTGCCCTCCCTGCCCTCCCTGCCGGACACCCACAACTCCCATTGTCTCAGCAGGGCCACAAACATCATAAAGGACACTACCCACCCCGGTTGTCACCTCTTTGACCTGTTGTCCTCTGGCAGGCACTATAGGTCCATACGGTCCAGAACAAACAGACTCTGAGACAGCTTCTTTCCCAAAGCTGTCATCTTACTGAACTTGAAACCTGCACTGAAAAAATAACCTGCACTGCTGTCACTTTCTGTAAATATAACTACCTCATCACCAATAATGTACATATCACTCATAATGCATATATTTACCATTCATGATGTATATATTACCATCTACTACAAATTATGTTTTATAGTGTTTTTGTTTCTTTCTTACAGAGTTTTCGAACATTTTATAATGCATATTGTTGGCGCATTTAGGGAACATCTCTTTAAATCTCATTTTACTTTGTATAATGACAGTAAAGGCATTCTATTCTATTCTATATCCACACAGAGGGAACCAGCGTCTAACAAATGTCCATCTGCTGTATTGATTAGACACACTGTAGCATTACACACTGTTAAAAAGATGGTGGATGATGTAAACACAATTTCTGCTAAATATTAGCATTTTCACATTGTCTATTTGATCATGGTAAAGAATTAGTCTTTCCGAGTTAATGTTAACCTTTCTGATAAGGGCAAAGAACCAGGGGCTGCTCGATAAAAACATGCTTCTGATCATTTAAAATCCCTGACCAGGAGGTCACAGCAGAAGCTAGAAAAACAAACTGGCTTTTGTCTTTGCTCTAAAATATTGTAAAATTTCACCCCTGTGTGTTTGTTCTTTGCTGCTCCGGCCTCATTAAATTACAAGACACTATCATTGCTATTCTGCTGTATAGCTTTTAAATTTGTAATGTCACCTCTTTGCAATTAATAATGATGAGGCGGCGACTGCACAGAGGCTAAAGCTTGTGTTAAGCTCAAATGGAGCTCTGAGTTTTAATGATGTTTCGTCCAGGTGATGCAGGAAAAGTAAAAATTAACTTCCATTAATCTTTTTTATGTGTGCTGAGAAATTAAACGCTGCCTTGAGCTATTTGTGCTCTTCTCTGATCTCTTTTTATTGACTTCTTTTTTTCTTTTTCTTTTATGGAACATCTTGCCACAAAGGCATGGATGGTGATAATCTGGCATCTAAAGAGGTGACGGCTGCTTGTGAAATCTCTCCTTTGGTGGCTAAAAATGAAACGACCAGCAGCTCTGCGGAGCTCAGCTGTGTCGCAGTGAGTTCAAGAAAGAGGACGAACGCGCAGGACACCAGACGCCGAGGCAAGATGTACAAACAAAACTAGCTTTAATAAACTTACTGGAGGGAGAGCAAAGGCTGACAGTGAAGTATAACAAACTATAACAAGAAGTAGCTGCTGAGTCCAGGCAGGGGGAAACCAACAAAAGTGTAAGAAAAACAAATCTAAAGGAGACAACGAGGAAAAATCCAAAAGGAGACATGCAGGGAAGGATGTAGGTGAGAAGACAGACAAACAGACAGACCACTAACAAGGACTGGACTATAAATACCCAGAGAACTAACTGGGAAACTATCAAAGAGGAGGGAAAGCACCCGAAAGGGAGGAAACAAAAAGGTAGGTAACTTAAAATGAAAAAAAAAAGTAACTGACAAGAGAAACATAGATGTTGGTGCAGGCAAACGTGTACAGGAATGACCCTTGTCTCTATCGTGCTGTATCATCCGACAACTTCAGCCGCAACTCCAGCAGACCATCTTTTTTCCAGTTTGTACACCCTCATTTCCTTTCCTTAACTCCTCTTCTTGTGTCTTTGTCCCTGCCAGCTGAGATGTGAGTGAAGAAGGTGAGGAAAAGACACGAGGAAGGTGAGGAAACGGGTTTTTAACAAACTAAGACATCCTCACCCCCGGGGCTTTTGTTTTAAAACCACTTCAGCTAAATATGACGTGCAGTTTTATCACCTGTCCATTGTTTTATTATAACCTACCACTGCGTTTTATGATCTCTGTCAGATGAGCAGAATAGTGTTCATGACAAGTTTCAGTATAAATTATAGTTCGATTCACAATGTAGCAGAATGCAAGTACGGATGCCATACATTTATTTTCTTAACCCACACATGTGAAGTGTAGAAGAGTCATTGCACACTAAAGAGTCGCCTCCTTTATGTCCTGTCCTATGGGGTCTGGAACCAGGACGTTGGCACTGGATCCTCTGGGTACTCTGGCTTGTGCAGTGGGGCCTCTGTCAATCAAACTTGTTCCACTGCATCCTGTTGATGCTTGATGACAATGGGGTGTAGGAAGTTTGGAGGTCAAATCAACATGTTGGGCCATTGTCATGTTCCTCAACATGTTCCTGATTGGTTGATGTTTTTTCCATGTCATGGGATGCATTTTCCTGTGGGGGTAGGCCAGTGACATTTGGGATTTCCATTTGCATGAGGGAGTGTGTTTGTTGTGGGACAATGTTTATTTGGGTGTCTAAGTCTCATCAACATGGATGTCATAATCCAAGGTTTTCCAGCAGAACAGCACATAGTACCAATATGATCAATGTTATTCACTTTACCTGTCAGAGATCATGATGTTGTGGCTGATCGGTGTATGTCACTGAGTGATATAACATACTTACATTTGTCAGTCATGTTCCCAACAGGGTTTTCCTGCTGTGTGTCACACCTCTTTTATTTTATGGGTTTGGGAAAGACATCATTGTTCATAGCTCCTATAACAAGCTTTTCCTCCATCCTCGATCCTCTCTCCTCGAGGTGCATTTTTCAAATTATGACGTCCTACGCTATGGGCGCACAAAGATTGATTTCAGGGCCACAATCAGGAGGACAGAGGAGACGAGGAGGCTCAAATTAATTAAATAAGATGTGCCTCAAGTGCACCAAAACAATGACAAATAGTAATTACTGGACCTCACTCTAGTTGTATGAACAACAGAGGTTTGTCATGTAGTCTGTGTTTTGAATTTATCATAGTCAATGGCAACACTCTGGAGGAGACTACGTGATGAGGACATTAAGAGGGCAGAAATGGTGCTTGTCGTCGTCTTCAAGTTGAACCAGTCAGCATTTGTCTTATCTGAGTTTAACCAATCAACATTGAGTCCAGCCTTACTCTTAAGGGCTGCACAGAAACATCTACCCGGGAGTAGGTGCTACTTTCTCCACCAAAACCGGCCCTGTAAGAGGTTCTACAGGAACGGTGTGGTCAGGTGATGCACAAAGGTTTGGACCGCCCTACAGTGACCCACAACTTTCTGCAGCAGAAGACGTCTATAGACAAACGAAGGCAGACACAGGGAAAAGTAAAACACTAAAAAAAAACACAAGCAGCATGGCCACCACTAAAGTCTTTATTGATTCACAGTGCATGAAATAACTCGGTCGTGTTTCTTTATACTGCAGTATTGAACAAAAGTATCTGAGGAGCCTTTAAACGTTTAAGAGTTGTATTAAAGTTAAAGCCTCTTAAAAGAGCATGTCCTGATTTTTCCTGGTGTGCATTTGATTTTGTTCTTCTTTCTTTTCTCTCAGTGATAAGGTCATACAGTCATTTCCACCTATCATTATTACTATATGTATGATACTTTAATTTGCAGTGCATTGTGTACTGTTTGCATTTGTAGTGTTCTGGGAAAGTCCTTAAAACAAAGTAAGGGCATGCAAATAGTAAGATTTATCAAAATTTGAGTTTATTTTTTTTGAAGTCACCAGTATTTATATAATACATTTAAAGTAACAGCTTTTAAGCTTTCCGGTACACAAATAAGATTGACATTTCAAATTAACCTACTAGTATATTTGTTTTGAGACCCTGCAGCTTCAGTTATGGTTCAAATTTACCTGTGTCATTTAAATACTAACAGTTAAAACCCTACAAAATGATATAAAACACAACTTTACCTGACCATTATAGATATTAAGGCTCATGCCCTATATAGTATTAATATTTAAGGAGTTTACCTGACAAATTAAGAACTAAAGTCACAATGCTACAAAGATATAAACCCAGTAAATCCAATAATTACTTGGATCCCCCATGAGCAAGTTTGGTTTAAATTTTTATTATTATTATTATTTATATTGTATTATTTTGCCTTCCATTTGTCTTGTTCTTTTCTTTATCTTATTTATATTAGCAAAGGTGGAAAGGATCAATTCCCTTTCAGCAGAACCAGGTTCAGGGAGGGCGGCCGTCTGCCCGGACCAGCTGGGGAGAGGGTAAAGGTTTAAAACCTTACAAACGAAATTAAAAAGTGAATCTGTACTTTTCCCATTAACTATTATTATTGTTAGGGCCAGCGCCTGCCCCTTCATGTACTCTGTGGTTTTACCTGTGTGTGTATATGCAAATATAGCCTGTGCGGTTCCGAGTCCCTGGTTGGCCGACGGAAGGAGGCGTGGTCCGGCAGGCGGGGTTGGATTGGTGCGGTGGCATCCGGGGTCCACCAATCACCAGCTGCCAGCTGCTATACAGCCTGGAGACACAATTTGACCTGGTGGCTCAGGTGCAGCCCGCCAGAAGACCTGTGTTGCTGTTGAGGGATGTTAAAAACGGACTTTGGGGCTCGGAAGAGAACTAAGAACTGATACTAACTCACATTTCTATAGACTGACCTGTGTCTAAAGTCACTAGTAAAAGTGGTGATGACCGTGTGTTTTTCTGTTTCGAGCCACCAAGTTTAGAGAGGATCTTGTTTTGCTTTTGTTTTACTTTCAGGCAGGTATAGTAATAAGTTCTCCTTTTGAGAACTCTCCTTTTGTTTTGTTATTTTTATGAGTTGATCAGCCACACACCAGCCCAGTTCCATTGTTTGCTTCACTTTGTAACTTTGCACCTTTTTTTTTTCAAACTTTGTTGATTAACAGTTTTGCTTTATACCAATACCAGCTGGTTTATGTTGGTTCCCTTCCCCTCTGAGCCGGGGACGTAACAATTATACTAAATTATATTTTATATTTTGGTATTGTCTTGTAACTTCAGATTTTCCAATCCTGCCAGTGGCTTTTTTAAAGGCTCAATAATTTTCAGTACTTTTCAGCAATCTTTGTTCAAATAGAAGCAGCGTGTTTATTGGGGACTAGTCTCAACGGCGGAATAATCCAGTTTTGGTTCTCAAATGAGTTTTTGTGTTGCAGGATTTTGAATGTAAGGTTGTGTCCAAACCATCTACAGCTTGTGTGTTCATAGAAATGAAAGAACATGTTAGCCAGTGCAACACAGTGACTCACTATTGTGTTTCTTGACAACAATGGAGCTTTGTTGCACGGAGGAATGAGATCCTATAATATAATATCAGGCTTAGACACGCATACAATACTTGTTAGCAGGAGACTGTCAGTGTTGGTTTAGATCTGCACATGGGATTTATCCGCTTTTCCTTTGTATCATGCACAGATACTGTAGAAACAAGTCTTTTAATTTCTCTGCACTTTTCTGTCCACACTGAGAAAACCGTGTGTCCATTTTTGCATTGTTACCTCCGCACATAAACTTCCCCGTTTAGCAGAAAGACCACCAAAGGAGCAAACACCACCAAACATGCCACTAAAATTAAAGCACAGCTCTTTGCAGCGAAACCAGGCTGAAATCAATCTCCAGCTCCTGTCACAGAACCTTTGGCTTCATGAAATCAAACAGAATGGAGGATTGCCGACCTCATTTTAAATCTCCTCTCAGCCAGAGCCCTCTGCACAGAGATGAAGCCACTCTGAAGAGGGAATTCAAACACTCCGGTCATGCCACAGAAATAATGCAGCACATTCACCCTCTGTGTTTACCTGCTTGTGTCTGTCCGTCCTGAGAATAAACATATATATCTGTATTTTACCTTCATGCCGACTTATGCAGTGGTTTAATTTTCCAGTTAATTATGCTGTGTCCCCCTGAGGATTAAGAAGTTCATCCCCAATTAAACCTTGAGAAAGAGGAAGGACAGTCCATACAGTCAGTTTAAATAGTTTTGAATGGGTTGTTGATGTTGTTCCTATTCTCTTTATCAGTAATCCTACTTCTAAACCTCACTGGAAGGAGAGGATTTTGTTTTTTTATTGACATGCTATCTCAAATTCTGGGGCTATTTACAGATTTGTTTTATGATCGGACGTAAATAGAAGTAAAAACTGGACGCAAATAAATGTTAACATTCCTTTTAAACTTTGAAAGTTTAGACCCTCAAGAGTAACAGACTGATACTTTGGAGCTAGTGGTGACATGCAACTAAATACATTTACCCAAATACTGCACTTATGTAGAAGTTTGAGGTATTTTAGCGTTTTTACTCCATTACACTTGTCTGACAGATTCAGTCTTAGCTTTAATCAGACAGACAAAACAGGACACCCAGAAGGCAACAAAACAATTATTAAGATAAAGTTAAAATAACAAGACAACAGACACAAAATGCAATATTAGTCAGGTCAAGGCACCGTTATTTATCTCATGCATTTAAAGCAAACACTGCTTAGCCAACTGTAGAGAAATTAGATTAGTGTTACCAATTTCCCAAACAAGTCTAAATATTAAGATATGGACCCTACATTGTTCATTACTACACAAATTTACTTGAGTTGGACTGTAAAATATTATATATAAAATACAAATTTACATGATTTTAGGACCCTACTGTGTGACTGGCTATGCAAATTTACCTGATTAATCTAAATATTAAGGTTGAAACTCTACCATATATATAATATATATATATATTATAACTTAAATGATGAGGTGTTCTCCAACAAATTACCTGCTATAAAAAAATCTGAAAAAAAAGATTAAGACCCTACAAAAATTATGAATGGAATCCCAACAACTTCAAAGATTATCCATGGGGAAGCTTATTGGTGACAGATGGACAGAAAGAACTCCATAATGTAATAATATAACACTGTCAGAATCCATTCTGGATCATGAGTACTTTTACTTTTAAGTGTTACAAATACTTTTACCTGAGTAAAACTGTAAGAGCTTTATTTGACTTGTAATGGAGTATTTTCTTTTATAGTTTTAGTGAGTTTGATTCTTCTTCTACCACCTTCATCATGCACACCTGCAGATACAACATGCACCTGTAGAATACCCAGCAGGCCAACAGGGGGCGCCCTGTCAGTTTAACCCTCCAGCAGTGAAGCTCTGGCGGTGCTGTGGCGGTGTCTGATGGTGTACCGTCTCAGTAACTGGTCCGGTTTGAGGATTTGGACGACAGAGCATATTTTACCACAATGTTCCCCCGAAGCAAAGCGGTGAGTTATTTCATTTATCCTGCTGAGTTTCTGTTACCTGTTTTCTGTGTTTTATGGTTGGAACAAGTTTAGAAACGTTGCGAGTAACGGTGGCTAATGGCGGTCATGTTTGTTTGTACCCCTCTTGTATTAGCATACATTTAGCTCACGAAGCTAACCCTCGGTATTTGAACGTCTTTAACGTCTTTAAACCCCAGAAGGTCGTTTCAAATCCCTCTAAATGTTCTCCTGCTAACCACCAATATGAGAATATGCATCCCCTGAATGATGAAAATTATTTTAACTGTTCTCAAAGTTGCGACTGCAGTTTTCTATCCAGGTAGCTAGCAGGCCGCCATCTTTGTTTTACTGCTGAAACAGGTGGAACTTAAAAAAATTAGCTAAAAAATATCTTCCTCATCTTTTAGTGGACAAAATATTTTTTTCCAGATGGTTAGAAAAGTCTTAGAAGATTTGAGAGACACGTTTAGTACAATTTTAAGTAATTTCAGACATCACTGGGTAATTTAAGCTGTGACCAGAGTGTTCGTCAATACATACATTTGCTATCATCTCAAGTGCCTCTTCAGAGGTGCAGACTGCAAGACCTTACTCCACTAGTTATATGATTTCTTTTTTTGTACATCATGACCAATTTGCCTATTAATATTGGGTTTGAGCTTTAGGAATGTAACTGTAAATGTTCTCACTTATCAATTTATTGTTTCCTCCATTAACTGATCAGGCATTTGGTCAATAACATATGAAAAAACAACTCAGAATTGCCTGTTAACATTTCAGAGAGGTCATGATTTTGGCTTGATGTAACCTGTTTTCATTGATATTATTTATTATAATATTTACAGTTCATGGTCCAACCAACAGTCCCTAAAGCAAAGCTATTCAATTTACTGGTATTTATGACGAGGAAAAGCATAAAATCTGCATATTTGAGAAGCTGGAACAAGCCAATTCTGACATTTTGCTGAACAAGTAGTTCTTTCATGATCAAAATTGTTTCTAATTAACTTTCTTTTTATCAAATAATTAACTAATGGGTGCAGCTTTTGTTGTGATGATGGTAAAATAGCCTCTAAGGCCCAAATTTCAGGCCTTTGCCATAGCAAGCAAGTTTCATTATATAGCACTGTATCACACACAGAGGTTAGTCAGTGTGTTTTAAAGGCAATGGAAAAAAAACATAAAATATAAAAAAGAGTAGAATAAAATAACATGTATTATAACTGATAAATCAGAAGAGCACAAATACCTTTGGAAAAAATGCACACAAATAGGTAGAAGAATTAAAACTGTTTGATTAAAAGAGCAGAACACAAAGACAAAAGATAAGAAAAGCAAAATGTGCAAAAAACAAAGTATAAAATGAAGTAGTGTGCAATACTTTGTTGTTGCTAAGCAAACATGTCTTCAAAGTTTCATTAGTCTGGGTCTCAGTGGAGAGATTTTGTTTTTCCTGAATACTTCAAGACGTTTTTATTATATTAAATTAAGAAATAATTTCAATTAATTGTTAATTTGTTAAAGCAAACAACCAAACAAACAAAACCCTAAGTTTGAAAAGCCCGACGCCACATATTCACAAATCTTGTTTTTTCTTGATCCACTGACCTAAACATTCAATTTGAAATGATATAAATAAATAAATAAACCCAATAAAGCAGCCAATCTTCACATTTGAGAGCTGGATAACTGAAAAAAATATGTAGTTAATTAACTGTTTTTTTTTATTAATTTTTTTGGGGGAGATTTTTGAAGCTTTATTGATAGACAGGGTGAAAGGGGGTAGAGAGGAGAGAGACATGCAGCAAAGGGTCGTGAGCCGGACTCGAATTATACAGCGGCCCTGTAATTAATTAACTGTCTTGAGTTGTTTTATTGGCAAAAACATCAAAGTTGGCCTCTTAAATATGGGCATTTTCAGTTTTGTACTTCTTCAATTCAAATGAGTATTTTTCGAGCTTTAGGGCATTTAGGAATATTGCCATTGACATTTTTTGACATTTTGTAGACAAATGAATCAAGGAAATAATCGTTAGACTAATCAATTGTGAAAGTAATCATTAGCTGGAGCCCCAACAGCCACGTTTTCCTGAATAACAACCACAGTAATCAGCCAATTGACTAAGTGTTCTAGCGCTGTGTTGTGTTACTGTATCAGATTTACATAACAGTTTGGGGGTTTACAGCACTATCTCTAAGCCTGGAAAGAGAAGAGTTCAGGTTAACGAAACCGTGAATATGATATCAGAAATATTCCTGAGGCAACGAATGTAATCTGGAAATTCATTCTCATTGAGACGGTCAGAGTTTCAGTCCACGTTGGCCTTAAATTTAAACATTCAGCAGCCTCATTGGTAATCCATTTGTATCTGTGTTGGCCTTTAAAAAACATTTTTCAGTGATGTTTCAGTTCCCCTTCAGTTGGGCTGTCACATTTTTCTGCTCTGATGGAAAACTTTTCCTCCCAAATGTCAACTTTCCAGGAGCAGAGACAAACCTCTTTCCACACTGAGCACAATGCATTTTAAAGCTGTTCAGTGACTTTAGAAAGGACTTTCATTTAAGATACAGCATTGGTTGACAACGGAAGATGTTCAGAGTGGCGGTGTGATGATGTAAGGATGACGGAGGGGTTTAATAAAACTGCCAGACACAAAATGATCCAGCGTGACGCCGCAGGATGTACTGCACATTGTCCTTTCATTGGTGTGGATATTGTCTCACATAAGACGGGAAGTTAGTCGGATCACATTCATTACTTCATTACACAAGTAGTCACTAATGGTTTGTGTCCATTCATCATACTTAAACTGCTGAAACGGGTCTAATTTGGTCATAATAGGAACCAGAGTCATTAGCAGGTCTGCTGGGTCGTTCTGTGCTTTAATTGCCATCATTGACAAAGTGACAGAGAAAGGAGATTTCCCCATTAAACTATTCTTCAGTTTGCATATTAATGGAGTATTTTCAGTAGTTATATTGATGTTTCTTGCTTAAATCAAATACCTGAATACTTCTTCTTTCATTTATATCACAGTATCTGTCTCATACATCTCTGGTTTGCCTCAGGTGATTGTGGAAGATTTGTGGATTTTTCAGAGGACTGCTTTTGGGATTCACCCTCTAATTTGCTTATTAGAGGTGTTAAGTCGTTAATGCATGTGATTTGTGGCCTGCTAAGTCAGATAAATTATAAGATACATGACATTTACACTATCATATAATCTTGGAGAGTTCTTGTTTTATTCCATTACATGTCTCACTCACAATCTGTCTAGGGTGTCCCCTGCCTTCGCCCGAGTCAGGTGGGATAGGCTCCAGCCCCCCCATGACCCTATAGAGGATTAAGCGGTGTATAGATAATGGATGGATGGATGGATGGATGGATGGATGTTTCACTCAGAGGAGGTGGTCTGTTTTTCATGCACTTTGGCCCACCTCTTCTATTAAACGCTGTGGGTTTGCAACTAATGATTTTTTGCCCTATTATTATTAATTTGACCATTATTTTCATTATTTCAATCAGTGAAAGGTCACGGTGTGAAACATCCATGCAAACCTCCTGCAGCCCGAGGTGACCTTTTCAAATGGCCAGACATGTCTGCCCATCAATCCAAAACTCAAATATTTTCTATACTGCAGTTGCCTCACAAAGTATTAAGACCCCTTTTCATGAATATAACTGGTATTTTTCCGATCAATCTACACTCTATCACCCATAATGACAAAGTGAATGGATTGGACAGAGTTTAGAATGGCTCACACCTGTGTGTGTGTATACGGTCCCACCATTCACACTGCATGTCAGGACTAAAACTGTGGTGAGGAATAGATCAGTGTGAGGGTATTAAACCATTTCTAAAGCTCTGAGTGTTCCCAGGTGCACAGTGGCCTCAATAACTCTAAAATGCAAGAAGTTTGGAAGCACTTAGAGTCAGCCGTCTGACTAAACTGAGAAACCAAGAACCCAACTGTCAGTCTTCCAGAGATTTGGAGATGTTAGTGTCTGATTTGAAATAAGTTTGCAAAAACATATAAAGAACATGTTTTTACTTTGCCACTATGTGTTACTGAGTGTAGACTAATGGGCAAAAATACCAACTGTGTTCATTCATTCAAATTAAACAGTTAGGTGTAAAAACATTTCTGAAGGAGCTGTAAGTATAAGATGAAAACATGGAGAACACTGTCACCTTTAAGATGCTAAAACTCCCCCCAAAAACACAAAACAACGCATTTTCCTGAAAAGTTAATGCACCGATTAATCAGTTTATAAAACAGAGGAGGGCCTCGGTTTATGATGGTCTCCTGTTATGTTGGTTATGAATGACTCCCATAAATTACTTAAAAAACCTAGTTTCAACATAAGCGGTTTGGTCCGTAAATAGTAGGATACTCAAATGAGAACGAGTTGCTGGTTCGCAGCAACGAACACAGTCACGGTGGGAACACTGAGTCATGCGGCGTAACAACGAAGAAGAAAGCGTCACTGAGTTCTCCATTGTTGATTGCTGTGCGTTAATCCGCTCTTAGTTTTTTCTATTTTGTGTATTTTTTGCCCTATATTATGGCTCCCAAGCATAAGGCACACTATTCTGATGGCAGTGCTTCAATGAAAAGGAAACCCATCACCGTAAAAGGGAAATTAGACAGTGTAAAACGCTCTGAAATGGGAGATACACAGACGAACGTTGGTTCATTGCTGTTGTGGAAAGTGTGAATGACTTATGGTATTAATTTAGGTATAATTTTGTTATAAAATCCGACTTACACCAAAAACTGACTTAAAAAGCTTCGTAGGAACAGATGTCGTTTGTAAACCGAGGACCACCTGTAGTGTCCGATTCATTTTCTTTCAATAGAGCCAGGAATGTATGACAACATACTGTATACCTGCAGGGGGCGCTCTAACGTCTTTGCTTGCTTTAGGTTACTGTGGGTGTGTGTAAAAGTTTTAGTGCAAATGTATCGTAGGAGCTGGTTGAGGTTGGATACAGACACCATCACTTTTTGTACACTTGTAATCTTGTAGATGTAATTTTAAACATTTTTGTCCATAAATCTGCTTATAATTTAACAAATAATCCATCGTGACAAAGTGAAATCAAGTTTTTGGATTTTCTTTTTTCAAGTTTATTCAAAGTCTAAAAGGGTGCAATAAAAGAAGGGTGCTGAAATACTTCCTGGATCCTTTATAAATCAATTTATAATGGGCACTCCTGCTCTTTTTCTTTAAGCGTAGGTAGTTTCAGTTGGCTTTTAAACAAGCTGGCCCACCTCTTAAAATGGAAAACCTTTTGTTATCACAGCATGCAGAGGGGTTGACACTGAGCTGTACCCGTAGGCAATAGAAGCCTGTTTGAAGCATTGCTTTTGGGTTTCCCCCCATTAAATAATTTGTCAGAGGTGACAAGCCGCACAGTTCTTGACACTTGTTGCTTCATGATCAAATGGCAGCCAGATCTGTTGTCACAGTCGTTTTATGTCGGGCATGTTCTGTTTCTGTTGAACACTATATCAAAAATATTACAGAGAATAGTTTCCTTTGTAAAGAAAATATATGCAAAATCAAGTGTACCAGACAGAAATGAACAGTCATCACGGTAACATTTGTTGAGGTGCCATTTTAAAGTAAAAAAAAATAATGTAATTCTACTAATAACAGCAATAATTAAATCAAAGTGAAAATTTAAGTCTTACAGTAGCCTCCAGCCATGTAGTGGAAGTATGATATCTGTAATGAAGTACTCAGGTACAGTACATGTAGTTTTGGAGTAAGTTCCTCCTCTGCTGAGACGTCTCCTGACTCAGTGGCAGTTGGGACTCTGTGCCTGGTGTTATTCTCAGCACACAAAGTGACGCCGTCGTGTAAACAGTCCTCAGGCTCTGTGTTTACCCTCTCTGCAGAACTCATTTTCGTCTGACTGTTGATCTGTTGGGTTAATGCAGCCTGTGCTTCTGGCTCGCTCCAAGCGTGCAGATAAGGCCTGAGGGCAATTTATTGTCAAGTTAATCACTTTAAACTGTAAATGTGCAGTGTATAAATTGCAAATTATGTGCTAATGATAGAGTGCGCCGTCTCAATTACATCTTAATTGGGTTGATGTGACAAGCCTCTACAGTCATCACCAACTTAGTGCAAACACCAAGTAATGTTTACTGTGCATCTCTCAGTTTGGATCCACTGTCAAGTATTTATAGAAAAGCTGCTCAGACAAATGCATGCTGATCATTTTGCAGATTTCTTGTTAGAGTTTACATGACTTGGACTGCAGCTAATACTATATTATATGTTTAATTCACTAATCTAGTTTTTTCACTAATTTATAAACATTTTTATCAATATGTAATCTATGAAATGGACAAATTAATTCAACGTAAATGGATAAAATCTAATCCCTAGCATCCAAGGTGGTGTCTTCAAATTAGCAGTGATTTAATATATGGAGCAGCAGTAAATACTAACATTTGTCCGAGTAAACTTTAATTTAAAAAAACAACTATCATCTTTTTGAAATGCTACAGTTGTTATTCGGACCAGTTTGATACTTAGTTGAGTTCCTCTGGACTGAAACCTTGATTTTTATCACTTATAATGTGTAATGTTGCAAGACTTGGATACAAAAACTGTCTTTCCTGACATACAAAGCCCTTAAAGGGCAAGGACCAAGTTACATTGCGAGCTCCCTTATCAGTAACGCACCCTGAAGAGCACTTCGATCATCTACTGCTGGTTTATTGGATTTTCCCAGAAACAGCAAAAAGAAAATTGGTCATGCAGCCTTTGTTAACTATGCTCCAAAGCTATAGAACACAATACCTCTAGACATCAGGGAAGCCGACTCACTATCCTTTTAAAAGAAAGCTTAAAACATATCTTTTTACTTTAGCCTTTTAACTTACTCTTGCCGTCTCTCCGTTGCACTTTTAATGCACCTCATATGTACCTTAATGCTATCTGGGAGAATGGGATACACAAGGCGGTTCTTCTGATGTTTTACATGTTTTTATCATTTTAATGTTTAAAATATTCTTCTCTTTATTCATTTATTCATTATTTATATTTTATGTTGCCTCCACCTTCAGCATCCTCTATACTTTCACTACCCCTTACCTGAACCAGGGTCTGTACCCCCACCCTGCTGTTCTTGGTGCAGTTGATTCTTTATGTTTTCTTTTTAATGTTCTAAATGATCTTTGGGCAGTGTTGGGGCGGTAAAACTGTATAACTTTTTAGTGTTTTAAGTGTTCTATCTTGTCATATTGTGGATGTTTCTTTGTTGTAAAGCACCTTGAGCTGCAAACCTTGTATGAAAGGCGCTATACAAATAAAGGTTATTATTAATGTTATTATTATTATCATTATTATATTTCTTTTTTGTGGTAGCACATGTTCTGTGAACCTATTTCTTCATAGCTGAAAAGATTAGTTGATAAGTTGATAGATACATTTTTATCAATTAATCAAATGAAATGATGAATTTAATTTAATAAATCAATCATTCAAAGAACATTTTAACGATTTAGAAACAAACAATGAATTTGAAAGACAATGCAGTTAAACTCAAAGCTGACTATAAAAAGAAACAAAACACCAAAACTACAGAACTAGCGAGACATAACACATCAAATTCAATTATTTTTCTAGTAAAAATGGTAAAAATGTTTCTGTACCAGTTTCTAAAATCTGAAGATTTTAATTGCATTGGATATTCTGGGGGTTTGGAGGTTCGGACTTCTGGTCAGACAAATCAAGCTGTCTGAAAACATTGTTCAGCGCTCCAGGCTAAGACTTCATACAGATTTGAAGGCACCACTTCTGTTCTGTGGTGTAACGTAGAAGAAAGACTATGCATTATTTTAAAAATCAGTTATGAGAGCATTTATGATGAAATGAAGAGACAGAGATCCTCATAGGAGATAAAGGGCAGCAGTGTTTAATGTGGAGCAAAAATGAAAGACTTGTGCAATTAAAATAACGATTTATTGGCAGCCTTTGTTTCTTCTGGAGAAGTCTTTGTGATTTGATTTGAGTAAAAGCGACTCTTCTCTAGTGATGTGGGGCATTGTGTTGATTTTAGCTCACAGTTCAGCCCTCTCTATCGCCAGGTTACCGCTCCCCTGATGGGAGAAGGAGCTGCTTTGTGGGCGATGCAGGAGCCCCTGCACTATTTCTTTTGTTGTTTGGTAGTTTGAAAGTTTTTCCAGCTTTGAATGTGTTTCAAACTTTGTGTTGCAGCAGGAACACAGTCTGCATAATTTACACAACGACTCATGTCCAAGCACTATTCAAATGCCAACGCTGTCTCTGTTGCAGTCTGAAGCCCTGTTATGTGGGTGCTTTTTTTTTGCAATTTTCTGACATTTTACAGAATATACAAGAATTATTTTCAAATTGATCAATGATGAAAAGAATAGTTAGCTGTAGCCTTGAAGCTTTTGTGAGATGCTGTTGTATTTAATTTTGCTTGAAAATGTTTCATCTGAAGACAAACTGAAAACAACTTATTTTCCACAATTTAATACCACAAACTCTGATCATCTTTCTGATAGACTGAGAAAACAGATAATTTTCATTCTCACATGTCAGTATCTCCTTCAAAAATCCAGGGAGGTTATGTTTCTGCCGGTGTTTCTCTGTTTGTCTGTCTGTTAGCAACTTTACGCGAAAAGTTTTGAACAGATTTTGATGAAATTTTCAGGAAAGGTTGATAATGGGACAAGATGATTAGATTTTGGTGGTGATCCGGATCATCGTCTGGATCCAGGAGTTTTTTGCAGGATTTTTTTAGCATTGGGAGATAGGACAATGTGCATGTAATTCCACAAAAAATGGCAAGGCTGCTTGGCAAAAAATACAGGATAAGTTCCCGCTAATTTCTACAACATATCAAAATTTGATCTGGATCCGGGCAAAATTCTGAATTCTACGATCCAGAACAGGAAAAACTAGAGGGCCTGTAAAATGGTCATCACTGTAAGGCAACAAATGAAGATACAGACATGCAGCCAGCACCAAAATGTAGCTGAAACTGCTGAATCAGGAGGATGCCAACAGATTAGTTGTATAATCAATAGCTATGGAGCTAGATCCAAATAAAACCGCCATTACGGAAAAAAGTGATTTCGGTGAATAACTATTGAACTAATAATGATATCAATGTGAAACCAAATGGTAAGGGTATGTTTTCTTGGCCAAGGAAACTAAAAATGTAAATAAAACAATCCTGGGACTATTATTTGGGGTGAAATGAGCTGCTTGGTGGAGGTCTGTGCTCTCTGAGTGCTTTTCTATTGTGTTAATGAAATGTTAAAATGAAAGAAAATGATTGCATGAAAATGGTTTAAGAACTGCAGGCATTGCCCAAACTGAAGTCTGCCAACTTTTGTTGAACAAAGGGTGCATTTTTAAAATTGTTCAGGGATAAACAGCAGTTTCAGACATTTTTAAAGTCTTTATTTTCAAAGATCTTTATTTTTGAGGCCAACAGATAACTAACAGTTATTTTAACATTATATTCTCACGTTATATGTTTATTTGTTTTTTTATTCTGAGCTCACTGAAGTCCTTGGTTCCTGTAAAAACCCTGAGGCGTCGTAGCTGCGGGCTTTGTAAGCGATGGTTTTATTCCTATTAAGTCTTTTCAGTGTTGCCACGAGAGGAATGAGCATATTCTGATTCTCCTGCCTCCAAGGTGACTGAAGGAGAGAGGATTTGTCGAACAGCTTCATCTTCTCATTGAGATGGATTTGTTAAGGAAGTTGTTTCTTGGTTTTGTTTCGTACACACAGACAATACAGAGTGCAGTGACTCACACGGTACAAGGACAGCAGTGTGATGCCGTAAGATTTGTCAGACACAGGCTCTGTGCAAATGGTTCAATCCGTATAACCTCCAGTCAGAGCTGCGTTGTTACGTTTTGTCAAAACATGCAAGGTGCAAGAAGCTGAGGTGTCAAAGAGGAATGTCATAAAGTCGTCTACATGGAGACAGGTACATTTTGAAATTAGTTCTTATTGCTCAAGCTGACCTGAATGCTTTGCAATGTGTTTCTATCCAGGATGCTGCTGTTCAGTCGGCTCTACTGTGGTTTGTCAAGTCAATTTTATTTATATAGCCCAATCAGAAACAGGAATTTGTCCCGTAAGTAGTGTTGTTGTTGTCGTTGTGAGTTGTTAAGGAGATCCTGCAGACAAGTGGGGGGGTGAGGGGATTATTTTTAGCGGTGAAAGGTTAAACAGAGAGGCTCGACAGACTAAATTAACTGGATTATGTGTCATTCTTGTCTGGATTTCATCACAGTAGGATTCACTGGGAGAAAAGCCGTGTGAGACATCTCAACTGCAGACACCCTCCCTTTCTGAAAACAAATATCCGCACATTTCTAACTTTAAACTGAAACTGAAGTCCTTGATTCTCCTGATTGAAGACACAAATCAACCCACATCTGTGTCTTTTGAGCAGTTATCACAGGAAACTTCCATTTCAGCACCAAAATTGTTTAACTTATTTTCTTAAATTGCCTAGGAACTTAGAGAGATTGCTGCCCATCACTTCCTTTTCTTTTCTATTTTGCTGCTGTGAATGCAGAGTTGAATATCAGCTGTGAATATTTAAGTATTTAATCAAATGTCAAAGTGTGGATTTTTAATACTTTTAAAAATATAATATGATGATAACTAGAGCTGGATTTTATTGTGTAAATAAGGGAGAGAGATTGGCAAAGAATGCTACATGCAAAGTGTTATGACTGTAAGGACAAAGACTTTAATGTACTGTGAACTGCCACAGAGCTCACTTTATGGAAAATACTACAAAGTCCACTGCAAAGGGTTAGAAAGTACAGCAAATGTGATACTTAATATACCCAAAGGAACCAATATTAGTGCCACTATCATTAATACTACTACTACCACTACTGCTGATAGGACAATAAAGGTTTTCCCTTGGCTTAAGTGCTGCTTGTGTTTCTGGGGTGGTGTGTTTGAAACTATTTGATGGAAATTTTTAAGTTTTTGGCCATTATTCTTCTCATAAACAAAGCTCGTTGTCGTACCTGCAGTCAAAAGTTTATTTCACCAGGTAACATGTTTGAGATTTAATGAAAATGTATGTGGATTACCTTGACTTGTACTGTCACTAAGACTCCTGTCACACCTACTGGCCACTAGAGGTACTAATACTACTACTGTTAATACTATAACCACCACTCTTACAACAGTTACAACTCCTACTATTACTAGTACTACTGCTGATACCACAGCTGCTTAGTACTGCTACTGTTACAACTGTCCTACTGCTTCTACTACAACAACCACTAATACTACTAATCCCACTGGTACTACTACTACTACTAGAGCTGCTGCTGCTGCTACTCCACTCTGGCGGCAGTAAAACAAGTAGGACAGAGTTGGACAGTTAAACAGTCGCAGGATTAGAGATTAAAAGCAATTTCTAATCTTCTTTTGCTAGGCTCTTCAGATATGGTCAAACTTGGTGATGTCTGAGCTTCAGCTGACCTACAACACGTCAACCCCTTCAACTTTCCCCCAGTTCTGCACACTCAAAAAGGTCACCTGAAAGCAACAAATCAAAAAAATAAAGCTGCTTTTGCTCTAAAGTGGCCATTTTCTAAGTGGGAAAACAACAGGGGAGCCACTTGATCGTCTGGCCTCCCATGAGGAGAGTAAATCCTCACAGAGACACAATAACCCCCCTTCCACTCTAACCCAGCAGCCTTCCTCCATGTTTCATCATCATCCTCTGGGAATGAGGTCTGGTGTCAGCGGCATTACAAAGGTTTGGTTCATTGTGTTTAAGCGAGAGGTGTTAAATTCACATGCTGCCCCAGAGTTTAAATAATCAGGACACTGCATTTAGGTCACTTTGTGGATCTCAATCAGGAGAACAATAACACTACTAATTGAGGAGGTAACTGCCAATTTTGGAAAAGTGTGATGTACATTTTTCTTTGTTTTATTTAAACTTACATTTAGAATTTCTGAAAGTTTAGAGGAGACCTGGAACAATTAGCTGAAAGTAACTGAATTATTTATCAAGATAATGTACTAAAGTGGCAAGCATTTTCTCGTTGCAGCCTCTCTGGAGTGGATGTGTGAAGCAGGAGTTGCTCAGTAAGACGTCCCAAGACAGAGAAAAATGGAGAGTGACACAAAATCTTTCACACTTGTGCCACAGAGGGCTCTTTTGAGGAGGAGGACTGTTCCCCTGCAGAGTCCCTTGAAGCAGACATTAGTATGGTGAAGGACCATGGTGGTCCCAAGTCGTATCAGTTTGAGCTGCTGGCTCCAGCCCCCGTAATGCCCATAGTCGGAGCTCTCCCACACAACTGTGGTGTTGCTAAAGAGAGACCGTCCTGCCATCTGCAGCCATGGCCGAGCCATCCGAGTGTCTGAAAGGAAAGAATGCAGTCCGGTGGTGCTTCTACAGTCATCAAAACGTAACATGCACTCATGTGGAAGATTGTCTTGATCCTCACATGTAAAATTAGTGCAGTTTCACAGACACCCACTCATGACTTGTGACTGAGGGACTAAGGTGGGCTGCCCTCCTCTGGCAGTAACATACTTTTTTAAATACATATTTCATTCATTTCATGAATAAGTCCCAAATGGATCATGCTCTAGGCAAGTTTCCAGTGCAGGAACTTAGTGGGTGCAAGGTGGCACGAATGTTTACAGGAACAAGCTTGTAATCAACCTCAACATTAACTTTAAGTGTGCTTAAAAAAACATCTAATAGTAGTAGTTAGTGGACATAACTCCAATTCTGTGAACATGTAGGAAACAGAACAATGAAGATTTGTTATGTTATATAGTGGATTTTACATTGAAAATAGTGGTGTTAGAGAGGTAAGGACTGCTACTTGATGAGGACATTGAGAGGGCAGAAAAAAATGGTGCTTGTTTTCCTCTCTGAGTTTAACTAATCAGTGCTGAACCCTTAATACCAGTTTGTTCTGGTCTGCTTAGAAGTATGAACCCCGGAGTGGCCCTAAAACAACACACATGTTACTGCAGTGGAAAACAGCTTCATGTCAGCAGTGGCTCGGCAGGGTAAAATCAAATCAAATCCAGTCAAGTTTGTTTATATAGCACTTTAAACACAGCCTTAGTTGACCGTAGTGCTGTACATCGACAACAGTAGATGGTGTGCTGATGTAATTCTCATTTCACAAAATGCCCATTTTGGCAAATTATAATCACCCAACATTGTTGTGTTTCATCACGTTACATTCATATCATCATTTATTGGCAGCTCAAAAAAGCACTTTTGAGTGTGCAGTACCTCTTTAAATATATGAAGTCTGTTGCAGCCCTACTTTACAGACCAAACTATTAACTGAGAAAATAAAAGCCAGGCTGATTTATATTAGACAATAAAAACACTTTAGCTATAAAAGAATGTATATGTGAGTAAGCTATCAGCATATAAAGAAAAGCTCTACAAATGAGATTAAAAGAAAGAAACCTGTGGAACAGAAATGTCTGTGTTTAGAAGAAATGCTACTGTATTTAGTAGTTATTCTTTTAATAGTTACAACGAAGCAAGGGCACTTGGTTTTTTTCAGTGCTTTAAAAACCTTTACAGGTGCACATATGATACAAAAATGGAAGAGTATATAAACAAAAACAAATAGATTTTAGTTGCTAAACATTAATATTCACAAAATACATATTGTCTTTATTTACCTTATTTATATATATATCTCAGATGCGGACTTCTACTTTTACAATTCATCTTTACTTCTGTAACAAACATGACTTGTCTGAAGCTTCCAGTGGGACTTAGAGCCTGAGATGGCATAAGCTTTTGGACTTATGGGATTTGTAACAAAAGCATGAAAGTATGTTGAACAGAGGATTTAAGTATTCATCTATTCCTCAGAGCCATACTGCAATCTCACAGTCGTCACAGTTTGTGCAGCGACGGCATCTGTGACGATCGTTTCAAACCCGTGAGAAATTAAAACAATGAGGTCCAGAGACTTGAAACTGAACTAAACCTGAGGACACAGCAAGAAAAACAACTGGGGTTAAAAAACAGTAAAATCAAAGAATTTAACAGCTTGGTCACTTGTACGCTGAACAGACATGTTTCTGCCTGCAGGGCAGTGAGGACAGTCGGGCTGCTGCTGAGGTGAAGATGTGACTTCAGCAGATAAGTACAAGCTGTCATGTTCACAGGAGCTGTCAAATAGCTTTGTAGGTTTCAGTGAACTGTCGGGACACATGCTCTCTACGCTGCTGTTTAAGGCCAAATGTGTAAAACGCTGGGGTGAGCCAAGGTGGGAGACTGAACAAACTGGTCATCATGGTTGACAGATGCCCCCAGAAAGCCACTAACAGGATGACGCCTGCGCTGCGAGGGCCGCAGGGTAAAGACGGATTATGTCTGAGCAGTAGATAAACAGATTATTCCCAAAACAGTGCCTACTTTTTTAACCTCGTCACTCTTGCCACACTTACAGCTCCCGCCGTCCCACAGATCCAGAGTCCCAGAGTCCCGGTTGGTGGAGGAGTTTACACCTCCCTCCATCAGATGAACATCCTGGAATTCATCAGGAGCGTTTCAGCCACAACTCGGGGACCTAAATGATCCGCCGTCTCCTTGCGAGGTCAGCCTGCACCCATGATTTCCACCTGAGCTAGAGGACGCCATCAGCTCCCCCCTCCCACCTCCCCTCACCCCGCTGGATTTAACTTTGACATTCACATTTTGGGAACTCGTCTTCCATGATGCTTTGGCCATTTGGACTTGTGCTGCTGTTTGTCGTCGCTCCACAAGCTGCCGGAATTAAAGGTAAGCCTCGTTTTGTTCACAAAGCCACAATCCGTTGAGCCTTGACACTTCAAGTCCTTCACGACTTGAAAAGAAAGACGTATGCGTTTATTTCTTTGCAAAAAGAATAAAGTTGGCAGCTCTCAGAAGATGAGAGCAGTTAGATATGAGGATTTAAAGAGTCAGACTATCTATACACATACTAAACTTGGTCACAATGTGAAGCAAAGCCTATTACGATTGCATAAGTCCTTGGCTGTGAAATCATGAAGGTGTAAGACACTGTCACTGTTTCACCCGAGGAAACAAAAAGGCTGTTTAAATGCATGATAAAACAACAAGGAGTTGAGTAAGTCCTTTGTTTTCTTCTGAACCACAGCCGAAAAGAAGTCAGTATTTATGACAGGCCATGAATATGTGCAAACCTGTCCACAATGCAAATGAAAATGCAAAACGGATAATGGCACAGTTTAGCGGATTTATTGCTGACTCGCTGACAGCTTGACAATTTGAATTACTGCTCTCGCCATGCTTATTTGTGGAAAAAAGCCAAAACCACAGCAACAGCGCGGCTCGATATCAGTTTCCTAAATCCTCTCGGCTGAATATTACAAACACAACAAAGCATCTCACTTGTGACGTTTGATGTGAGACACCAAAGTTCACCATCGCTTCAGAACATTTCTGAAAAACGTTGATAAGTAGCTGCTTGGTGAATTCCAGCATCCACTCTGACTAATGCTGTCCTAAATATAACTGCTCGATTGAGTGTTCAAACACATGTATGTACAGTACGCCGTTGTTTAGCTTTTATTCTGAGCACCCTTCAAGGACAGCGAGTGCTTTTATTTTTAGTCCGAGTGGGCACAAGGAGGGAGAGTCAACCCCGAACTGTGGCAGGCAGATGTAACACTGAACTCCACTCTGCTCGTAGCTAAAGATAAATACACATAAAACAGAGATATTACCGAAGGACAGCTAAGTGTCTGTCAACAGCTTCACATCTGTTTGTCTTTGTTCTTGAATATGAGAAATCATTGTGAGTGGTTACAGTTGTTCCCATGCAGATTTCCACCAGTGAACTGATGGGCGTAAACTTTATTTATGTCTCTGTCATCTAAGGGGCTGTTTTTGTTTGTACAGGAAGAAACTGCACTGTACAATAAACAAAGCAGAGAGCAGCTCAGAGACTGTTCAAAATAGGTTTCTAGCTTTGTAAGACAGTACAAAGAAAAGTGAGAGAAAATCATGATCTTCTGCTGAAGTATATTCGAAGAAAGGTTAAAGACACTGGGCCTAATGTGACAACTGTTTGTACTGAAAGATTTGTTTTACTGTGGTATCTTAAATTTCACCCTGCGTCCAAGTATAATCTACACCAGGGGTATTCAATTCTGGTCCTCCATGGCCACTATCCTGCATGTTTTAGATGTTTCCCTCTTCCAGCACACCTGATTCAAATGATCAGCTCATCATCAAGCTCTGCAGAAGCCTGATAATGATCCTGATCATTTGAATCAGGTGTGTCGGAAGAGGGAAACATCTAAAACATGCAGAGGATTGGACACCCCTGATCTACACTTTTTTTGTGGATATACTTCAAATGTCATCAAGAAAATGAGTTGTCTTTTCTCTCTATGTTTATCATCAGGCCTGACAGCTTAGTAAACATTACAGCTTTAGGATTTCTTGGCAAATTTTGGTTATGATGACTTATAAAGTTCAGTAATTGGGAAAAAAAATTAAAAAATTCAGCCTCACTCACAGATGTGAAATCCAGGCCTGATTATCAGCACAGGTCTCTTTATTCACAGTGATTTTTGAAGTCCATAACTGATTATTTTCAGGGTTTTTCCTGGCTCAGAATGGGCCTTTATGATCCGACTACTACTTAAATGCTAATTTTCTTCTCTAGTCCTATCATTTTGGTGCTGGTGATTTGTCTTTGGCACTGGCAAACACCACTTTGGAGGGGGCGTCTAAATTACTCTATGCAGGGAAAAAACTATTAGATTCTTGATGATTCAGTTACTTCAGGTAAATGTGGCACTTATCAGAAACAACACTGTTATTCCATGGATATAAGACTGGTCGAAATGCACATTATAGGCTAAAGTGGAAACATTTTTCCTACTTTTAAAACTAAAAGATTTTCCTTCTTGGGCAGAAGGAAAATAAATGTGATAAATCTGTATTTTTTTAAATGTATGGATACAGAATTATTGAACAAGCTAACCATTCTGACTCTGACTGTAGCTGTTCACATCACACTATACTGGCCTGCTGTAACTTCAGAATATCAATACACCAGCTATGATTTACGAATGTGTATCCACCAAATACAGATTCTAACACTTTAACTGAGAAGAGATTCAGATGCAAAGATTTATTATGGGATCATTTAAATAAAAGACTACAGTTATTATGAAAATGGATTTTTTTTTTCCAGCCAAAAACTAGGTGTTCCCTTGGACTGCTTTGCTTTAGACAGAGAAGCTTCATATCAAACTGCTGCGGCAATGACACATCACGTTCAGTTGTTTTGATATTTGTGGTGTAGTAATTCTTTTGGCACCCACTAACATTAAAGCTGACACGAAAATTCATTTTTGGCTGCTGATTTCTGACAGCTTGAAATTCTGTTCTACAGAATCATTCTTCTACATCTTGGGTAACATGTTGGTGTATATTTGGCAGAAGTCTTTTATGATAATAAAAAATAAATGTTACAATATGCCCTCATTCATGAACAGGTGGCATCAAGTTGAAACAAGCAGTTTAGAACATTTGATAAACTCCACTAGTCACATGCATATAAGTAAATCTCAAAGAAAAACTGTAAAAGAAAAATAGAATAATATTGAAAAGTCCTTGCATGAGTGTTTATTCTGCAATTTTAGCAACATACAGTCTTGATCTTTACTTTCCTGTTTAAAAACAGAACCAAACAAGGAACCATATGAATAGGCCAGCAACTCACTAATTATTTTTCATCTGCAAATTATTTTCGTTCTCATCTGATCAGTTATTTTGCCTGTGAAATGCCAGAAATTAATGGAAAATTCTTTGACTCCTGGTGATGTCTTTGAGAGACTGACAGTCCATATCCAAAATATTCAATTTACCCTAATAGAAAATAGAGAGAAGCTGTAATTCTTCACACTACTGAAGCTGAAACAAGAAAATATTTTGGCATGTTGCGTGAAAAAATAACTGATTATCCAAACAGTGACTGAATGTGTCTCTGTTGATTCACTGATTTTCTGATTAATCGTTTCAGCTGTGCACAGGGTCTGTTTTGAGACAGAGCTGCTGATTACTGTCTTTGCAGTAGTGATGCCAGGTCTGTCATTGTAGAGCTGATCTCACGTGATGTGCGTTTTATAGTCTGGTAACTGTTTATTGAATGCAGCATTTGCCATATGTGACATGAAAAACTACTGAAATGAATGCTCTGAACACTGTAATAGCAGATGGGATTTAATCTTCTTTCACTATGCTATTACTAGTACACAAGCAGCTCAAATGTTTTCACAAAATTCCTAAAATAGTTGTGCTGTTTGTTTCAAGCTGCTTTTTGCACCAGACTGGTCGGGTTTACAGTAGGCAGAATCGCCTCTGTTGCCAGTGACAAAAAAAGACACTAAATCCAATTTCAACTGTTTTCGAATGTCGTGTAAATCTTGTGACATTAGCTGTGCTGCCTTTTTGTTGTAAACACGATCCATCTGTTGGTCTAAACAAATGCCCGGGATTTGGATCTGACCAAGACCAGGTCTGCAGTCATTGACTGATTTGTGTTTCCTGCCCAGGGGGCAACGACGGGCTGGACTCGGGTTTGAAGACGGAGGCTGTCAGCTCTGTGCGCTTGGCGGAGCTGCTGAAGACGTCCACACACACCAAAGGTTCAGGGTTTGAACTTGAGCGACGTCGATCCAAAAGGTCGGTGTTCCTACACTCAGGAGTCAGAATCTGCCCCCAAGAGACCATCAAGCAAGTCCTCGCCAGCCACCAGGCTTACTACCAGCTCAGAGGTATGGATCTCTGTTCATTTATTTCTAAACATTTTGTCTTTTTTAGAAGACATCACTTTGACTTGAGCTCATACAGTTATAAAGACATTACAACCTGTAGGTGAGTGTGTCTTCAGTCTTTTACTGCCTCTGAGAACTGATGTCTGGCTTTGCTTAAGGGCACAAGTAGACACTATTCTTATTGTCTAACCCTCCTGGATTCTCCCAGCTTTTCATCGTTTCTAACAGGCGATACTCGGCTCATAAGCCTGCTGTTTTTAGGCAGACATCTCAGTGGTCTAACCAGCAATTCACTTATATACTTATTAACCCTTTCTGCAGCTGCCTCTTTACATCTGATTTTACTTTCCTTTATTTGAAGCTTAATAGCTGCTCAAGGGTCAGTTAAAAAAAGATTGTTTAAATTGACATATCCTTGAAAATGTAGTTTTAAAGTGGACCTACATAAACATCAACTGTTAAAATACTAAAAATGTAATGACCTCGTTCCCACACTTGTTTATCACAAGTTGACAAATTTCAGGTTAATTGTATAAGTGAAGAAAAGTTTTAATGTACACATATTTATTTGTTTATTTATTACAAACAACGGTAATAATTTTAAACTTTAAAATTTACATATTTGAAGCTCATAAGTTGCCAATAAATCTGAAAGCAGCGTTGTTATTGCAGAGAGGAACTTGTTTCAAGTTAAAATTATTGCAGAGATTAGCAATGTTTTTATAAATTCTCATCCATTTCTTGTGTTACAGATGTTTCACGGATTATTTAAATCACTGAGTATCACTGAATGTGAAAACAGGGACAGTTTTCAAAACATTTGCAGCTCGTAACTTTATCACAAGGTGACGACGATGAGAAGTCTGTGCAAGTTCATTTCAGAAACCAGGACCTCACTGGACATTTGGAAATAAAACGGGAAACCATCATGAGCTTTTTAAGAGCTTGATAAAATGAAATAAAAACTTAATCAACTAAAGTATTTACTGTATTTTGTATAATATGGCCTCAGCCAGAGTTAGTCTGACTTCATTTATTTTATGACCAAGACTGAACTCATGTGCCAGATAGTCACACTAAATCAATGAAGCAGTAAGCTCTTGGGTTTCTGTTGTTTTACGTAAATCAAAGACATAATTCTGTGCTGTCTTTTAATGACGAGAGATTGAAGATGAGACAACAGATCAAGTCTTTAATAGTTTTGTAATTTCTATAGTCTGCTGCTTACTGAGGTAATTATCTGAGTTTTCACTGGAGGCTCAGTTCATTGTAACAACAAAAGACTGACAAAAGTGAGCATAAAAACTGGTGATGAGTCTTCTTTTCTCTCGTACGGAAATTTTTTGCCCATTCTTTTAAACAAATAAAACACTCTGACAGTTAGTTTTTTCCACGTAAATTAATTTATCCAAAATTCAAGTCTTAATCAGGCCTAAAAATAACTGTTATGCCCTTTATGAATCTTTCTTAAAAAATGGTACAGTCAGCACATGAGATGAGATTATTGGTTTTCTCGTGTTTTAAAATCAGATATATGGTACAGCTGTGGTTTGATAATGTATATGATCATGTAGATGACAAAGAAACTGAATTTTATGTTATAAATACAATGTTGTAAGTGAAGTATTCATATGCTTTTCAAGGTCTTGAGTTTCATCAAAGGTCTTAAAAACTCTTAAATTTAGCATTTCTAAGCAAGCACATTCCCTGTGAGAAATTTGGTTTTCACTGACCACATGTGCAGTTAGAAAACAAAGTAAAACAAGAACTCTGGGATTTGGTTTGCTGTTATTTGTGTATATTATGCAAACAAATGTTTCACATAATTTCATTTTGTACCTGTAGTGCAACGCTCTAGACTGATCAAATATAGTGACAAAAATTTTGTTGGCAAATAGGTAGCATTAATCAAAGCAGAGAACAGTGAGAGGGGAAGTGGAGGGACCAGGACGGATATCAGGATGTCACAGGTACATGATCCACACTTGAGGCAACTGACCTGCCAGCGCATCCACTGAGAAGCAATGAAGTGAGTCATGGACATGACTCATTCACCTCCTCCACACAGGTTTTCAGTTAGAGGCCTGTTTCTGTCAGAGAAGTTTGCCAAGCTGAACAGGTTCTCTGAGCTCTCTTTGACCACAGAAACATACACTCAGGGCTTATAACTGTAAAACTAAAGTGGATCCATGAGTATTTAATGCGTAGCACATACAGTACTGTGTGAAAATCCCGGACAGTTTGGATTCTTATCCATCATGCAGTAGTGTTAGGAAGGCATCTGATCATCCCAGATTCATTCTGAGGCATGATAATGAGCCCAAATATCCAGCCAGAGTCATAAAAAGCCTATGTCTTCATTCACATTCATCATTGCAGGTGATCTGAACCCACAGAGTCCTAATCTTAACATCATGGAGTCAGTCTGGACTACATGAAGAAACAGAAGACATTGACACAAACTGAATCCATAGAAGAATTGTGGGAAGTTTTCCATGATGCTTAACAACCTACCTGCTCACACCTAATATGGATTTAATTTTAAAATGTTCTTCCTTTAATCAGACTTGGTGAATGTTACACACCATGTATTCATTTTCTCTCTCTTCTCGCTCCCCACTCCTCACATCAGGAGTTACTTCCTCCCCCAGTTCATGTGATTTTGCCACATCTGTCTCTGACCCAATCATTTTGCTGCTGTCATTTTTAAAATTGCTGCCGTTGGCCGTCACTCCAGTGTCAGATCGATGTGTCCCTCCACCGTCATGTTTGCCTCCAGTTTTCATCAGAACCAGCTCACCACTCACTAGTTCTGCTCTACATCACGTTGATGCAGATCATTTTTCGCTCCAGCACCACCAAAGTCATTCATTGGGGGATATTCTTCATACCCCCTTAAAATGATGAAATGGGGTCTAATCGCCAAAAATTCTTCACATATTTCGACTTTTTCTTTATTTATTATTCTGTAAGCCTTTCCCCATGTGAGTCTCTCCTGATAGAACTGCCCTTGGTGTAAAGTTATTTTTTAAACGAAAGCTGTTTATGGCATTATTTTTTGAAAGTTTTACACAGTACTGTAAGTGTGTGTTTATCAGGGTATCTGCAGGTTGGAAATGTCCTAAAAAGCACTGAATTCGTTTCCTGACCAACAACAAAAAGAGGCCTGCGAAGTTGTTAAGAAGTCTTTGATTTCATTTACAGAGGTTTCTAGTATTTTATTCACTTGTTGTACACAGAAACATTAGCAATAGCTTTTTTGGATGTGGTTGTGAGCTATGTGGAGATGCTGTACGTATGTGAACTGTAAAGATGAGGTGGTAGATCCTGCATGAAGTAGTTTTTCTCTGGAGTTATCATACAGTAAATCAAGTGAGTAAACCACTGGGTAATATTATCTTAATTTCAGTCTCTGTCATCTTTAAATAATTGCATTATTTCTGAACTGACACATAGAGGAACTCCTCTTATTAACAAACAAAAACACATAGTTTTGAGAGACTATACTGAAGTGCAACAAAAGTGAATACAATGGTTATCGCTGACAGAAAAGTTCTAATACATTTGTGATGTCCAATCAGCTTAATTAAATGAACATGGTTATTAAATTACCTGTGAACAGCAGAACTTTCTCAGCTTTGGAGACGTGGGCTGTGTCTATCTGCGTGTCTGCGTAATGGCTACACATGGAAAAGAATTGACAGAGGAACTGATACCCCCAGTTGTGTGACTTCAGAAAGATGGAAAATAACACAGGAATGTCTGTGACCAACTAAAAATCAGTGGAATCACGGTTGCAGGAAGCCAGAAGATATAGAATGTACCCATAATACCACTAATTAGATCTACTGTGGTCATCTTTCCAAAATGGCCCCAACAGAGAGTGTGCTGCTTGTTCAGTCTAGATCTATAAAACACACTTGACACAGGGGTTGTCAATGGACATCTGTGTTTCTGTGACAGCAGGGCATTGCATAACGTCATCCTCTATGGACATCAGTCAAGAAAAGAGCCCATGCTCTGTTTTTGGCACAAACTTCAAGTGGAACTCTGTGAAAGAAAAAGCATGATCAACATTGGGAGTGCATTCTTTGGTCAGATGGGGTCCTGGGTGTTTGGTCTGAACCTGGTCAGGACTACTGCAGTAAAGGCCTAGTCCCAACAGTGAAGCACGGAGGTTGGAGTGTGATGAAAAGGGGCCGCATGAGTGCAAAAGATGTTGGTAGATGAAGTTTAAAGATAAGCCATGAATGCCTGTGGATGTACAGAAATACTTATGACAAGATGACTCCCAGTCTGCAGCAGGTTGGCAGAAGAGAAATATTCCAGCACGATAACAATTCAAAGCACACTGCCAAAACCACACGAGTTTCTGAAGAAGAGAAAGTAAAATGTTGCCTGACTTGAATCCAATAGAACACCTTTGGGGTATTTTAAAGAGAAAGGCAGAGCAACACAACCCCTCCAGCAAATAACAGCTGAAAGTAAAAAGGCTCTTAGGAAAGGCAGAACATCTCTCCAGAAATGTGTGCATTTGTGCACTACTATCCACCGTACTGAGCAAGATTGAGTCCGTCATCTAAAATAAAGGTGAACAAATAAGATATTTAAATTTCAGTAATGCATGTGTAGAGTTTTTTTTACACTGAGTTCTTACTAAGAGGCCTGTATTTGTCAGTTTTTCATTTCACATAAGATGAGAAAATACTCTACTGTTAGAAGTAGTGACATTATTGAATGATGATGCAATTATCATTTGACATTTACATGATAGATTTTATTAACATTTTCTAACTGGTTAATCTACTCATCAGTTTTTCGCCAGTGGGTTAAGGTTATGTTAAATGATTATATTATGAAGAATTATAATTACATACATCTGGGAAGTGGCAAAAATGAGGTAAAAAATCAAATTAATTGATCATCCCTCTTGTTTTTTCATCTCTCTGTAACCTTTATGATCATGAACGGGCATTAACTTGCATTCTATGATGAAATCTATTCAGTTCAACACTGCAGCAGGCCTGTGTGTGTGTGTGTGTGTGTATTTATGTTTTTACAAGTAAATGATGACTCCTGTGACACATCTACATTGAGTATACACAGGATTTATGGACTGCAGTGCTGCCTCACATCGTGCCAGTGTTTCTTATTGGATTGAAGTTTATTCTTTTTAAATGTCAGTCTGCCTCACCGTCTGCCGAATGGTTATACAAACTTGAACTTCACTTTTTATCTCCACTGATACATGTATTATGCAAATATCTGGTTTTTTTTTATCTTTGTCTTGGTCTCATCTGTTATCTTTCTCCTGTTTAATCTTTGTCTTATTTGATCTTTTATCCTTGTCTAACATGGACTTATTACCCGATTGATTGAAGGTAAATTGACTTAAAACCAGACATTATTTTGGCTCATATATATCAAAGTCTTATGTATATTATGCAAATCTGTAAATACTGAAGGCTTTGATTTAAACAGAAGTTTATGAGTCCTTTCAAGTGGGAGTTAAAAAGTGAAAATTATACTACCATCTTTAGAGTTTCAGCTCTGGTTGCTTTTGAAATATTGCAAGATCTTTTGGTGAACCTTTAATTCAGTAAACAAATTATTTGAGTACTTTCTTAAAACACAGTGAAAATGATAAACAATGCAGCATATCCTGTATCTACACCAAAGAATAATCACTTGTTTCTTTCCACATGATCAGACTTCCCCACACAGTTTGGCCATCCAAACAGCTGAAACTGTAAACAAAGAGGGAATCGGTCACAGGCTCATTTTTTGCAGTGTAGAACAGATTGTAACTGTGTGGATGGGCTCCTCAGTGTAGCAACAGTGTATTTAGTGGTAAGCGACTAAAAGCCTTTGTTGTGTATGTTTGTTTGGTCAGTTTGTCAGGAGGCTGTGTGGGAGGCGTTCAGGATCTTCTTCGACAGGATCCCGGGGACGGCCGAGTACCAGAGATGGGTTCACACGTGTCAACACGAGTCGCTCTGCATCTCTGACATAGCCAAAAACTTCAGCAGTGCTGAGGAGCATGTGAGCATGATTCACAAGGTAAGAAAACCACAGCAAGCCAGACACCAGTAAACACTGTCTCACCAGACACACACTGCTCTTAGACATTTTATTGTGCCCTTCAAGGTATGACGAATAACTGTCAACATTTTTCAAAGATTTTCCCAACAGCATCTGCTCCTAAACTAAATAAATCCTTGTGTCTGTGGTGATATTGAAATTCTGCTTCTTGGCTGCATGTAAGGGAATCTTTTTTTACCCTTTTTACTTGTTCATCTGTGCTTTTAAACTTGTATGAGGTGGAGGAATGACACGAGGAAACGGCACCATGTTCAGAAAAAAATTGATTCATGACCAAACTACTGATTCTAATTCGGTCCACATGTGCCAGAAACCTATTTTTGTCATAATTTACTGCACAATAAAACAACAGAGGGTATGCAGTGAACACATACTGGAAATATCTTGTAGTTTATTTTCACAAAAGGCAGCTTTTGTGTACTTTTTGGATTTAACGGCTTACAACAGCTTTGCATGGAGTTCCCCCAGCCTCACGATATTCTATTTTAATTTTTACTCTTCATCAACAGATCCTAATAAACAAACAAAATCAAGTGTAAATTGATCCTAATTTTCCGAACCCTAGCCCTAACCCTAACCTTTACGCTGACATTAGAGCAACAGATTGCTAAACACACAGGGTGCAGCTCTTTAATTTCTTTCTGCTGTTGTATTTGTTCCTAGGTAGGACTATACTGTATGTTGATGTTGATATGTTCCCATCAACCAGGTAAAAGTATCTTCGACTTTCTCAGTTTTTACACAAAAGCTGAATGTCACATTGAGCTGATAAAATGCGGCAGGAGGAAAAAAAACTCAGAGTTTTATATTAAAATACAAGAGGAGAAGCGAGCATGCAGAACAAAATGGGTAGTGTTGGTTGTAATTTGCACCGGGGACGGGCGAAAAAAATTACTCACATTTACTCCAGACTGAATTAAAATCACCGAGGTGCTAAGTGCAGGTAAAAACACCCCACCTCCCCTTCTAAACTGAGCCTTTTATAAAGTGACAGTAGAAATTCTGATTGGTGATTTGTTCTGTTTAGCAGCTGCAGAGAGAGGCTTACTGTTAAAACAAGTTAGAGGACATGGAGATGGTGATTTTGTGACCTTCTAAGTATGATTCACATTCTCTAAACTCGAAAACATCCAGATGCCACACAGGGAGTGTTGTTTTAGTTTGTTAAGTCTGGAGCTGTGCTGTAAATCCATCAGTATTCATGCAAACATTCATCAGCACCACATCTGTTGTGTATGTAAGTCAGCAAGTAGATTTTCAATGCCATCTTAAGACTTATGACACATAAAATCTTCATGTTCCTGATGAACACCACAGCAGAAAGGAGCTGTTTAAATACTGAATAAATGTGATGAATATTGTTGTTGTCAGAAATAAAATAGCAAAACATCCTGCAAGTTAGAAACCATTTGGGATATGAGTAAACTGCCCATTAAAAAAAACAAGGAGAAACTTTTTTCATTAGCATTCACGGTCATTTTTAAAATTAGTCTGTGAAGATTTTAATGGGTTTTATGGCCGGAAGGTTTGTAAACCTCCCTGAAGAACTCAGAGACAGCTGCAGTTAAATGTATTTTTCAACCACAACAGGTAATTTGCACATAATTGCATTTAAAAAAATTTGGATGTAAACAAAAAATAGGTGATTGACTCAATTAATCACTCAGTCAATGTAAAAACAAACAACCTCCAGCGAGCGTAGCAGCAGCAGCAGTTGCTGACACGTTACATCATTATCACAAACAAAATAAGCACTGCACAAGTGTTAAAATTATGTGGAGTGACAGGGTTTGCCTCTGACGCGCATTGTGTGACACACACAGTAAATAATTGTGTTTTTTACAGAGAATGAGCCGGCTGAGAGATGCAAGGCCTCCGTCGAGGTAAGGGCTGACAAACAATCATGGTGTCACTTTGTCTGTCTGACTACCTGTGTAGAGAGAGTGTGAACATGATTCAGACTGTGTGAGTCTTGATGTTATTGTTGTCAAAGTTGGTGTTAGTTCAAAATGTCACTGATACAGCTGACAAAGTGACCACGACCATGTACGGGGAATGACCCCGCCTCCTCGTCACGGCACACGGATACTTCTTTAAGATACTGGCTTGCCAGGCCCAGCCATCCACTGATAAGTCAGACCCAGTACCCACTTCAAAGGAGGGACTGGCTGCTATACTGTGAGATAAAAGTGGACCAAGATCACCATGTGGCTGCTGCACATATGGCAGTGAGAGAGGCTCCCTGCCACAGGGCCCATGTGATGTTCAAACCACAAGGTGAGAGTGCTCACACCCAGGATGTAATTTGCACACCAAATTGGCACAACAATTCTCCTGAATGGAAAGGAAAGGAAACGAAAGCCGAAACTTTAACAAGGAACTGCCCAATTTGCTGAAGTCAAAGCAGACGAAGGGCTGGTCAGTCTTTGTGACTGAATCCTTAGAAGAAGGAGCTAGAGAAGTGTGAAAGGACAGAAGGCTCAGTGCAGACTACAGGGCCACATGTGTGCCAGGGCGTCCCACCCCAGAGGTGGGTCATCGTCCCATGAGGGAAAAGAAGATTTGACAATGTGCTGACTCTCTGGAACTGAGAAGGTTCAACGTTTGCCCAGTCAAAGCAACATCAAGTCTTCTTAACCCCCTGAGGACAGAACCACTGCTCCCTTGGGAGTGAAGTCTGTCTTGACATGATTTCTGCTACCGTTTTCAGAATTTTTGGCATGCGTTACTCTGAGTAAGCAGAAGAGTGGTGAATGCTCTGCCACAGTGTGGTTGCCAGCCTGCCTATTGAAAAGTCAATGTGCTGGCTTTCCTGGCAATGATGTGGTGACCTTACAACCTTGGCAGGAACTACCAGAGAGCAAGGAGCTCTACGCTGCAGGATGTTACACACTGGGTCACCTAACAGCAAATCCAGATCCTGTTGAACCCACAGACATGCTTCGGCCTACTGTGGACCACAGGCCCTAGAGCACTCCCATTTGCTCCGTGTTGCTGAATTAGGCCCTTGAGTAAAGACAGAGACTCTAGTTGGCTAAGGATGTAGCCAGAAGAGACTAAGGCAGTGGTGAGGGTGCAGCCCTTACTGAGTGAAGATCAAACAATCAGTGAATTCATGCCAGCACAGCTGCTTTATAGGTAACCTGTGGGGTGTGACCGGGCAAGACGATGTGCCTTATCCACGTACCCTGACAAGCAAGGGGATCATTCTTCATACATATGAAATATGTAACTGGGTGGAGAAATAGTCTTCAGACAAAGTTACACAAATAATATAAAATTTATGGTGATGCAAATTTTTACATGGTCAACAAGGTTGTTTAATTACAATCTAGCATTATTAGCCTACAGTTACTGTGTGTGTAAAACTGTGATGTTTTGGTATTTTAGAAATAAAATCTCAATCTCTGCTAAGGTTTACAGTCACATCAGGTGTCTTTAATGAACAGTCTAGAAACATTTTTTGTTAGTTGTAAACAATTTTTTTTATTAGTTTGTGGATGTAGTCAATCCCTCCTGGAGTCCTTTAACTGTATTTTCTTCCAACATTTTCAACATTCCTGCCGTAACTTTACATCAAAAGGATCATGCACGTTGCTGGGACAAAAATTCAAACAACTTGTTATTACTGTAATTCATCATTTTCATTCATTGATCTGTTAGTCAGTGTTTCAACTCATAGTGCTTTTGTCTTCATTAAAGATAAATGAAGTATTGATGAATCTTGATGGAAGTACAAGGCAACTTATACAAGATTAATTTGCCATAATTAAAAACATTGAGAACCTAATTAATGGCATTAATATTCAACTGCAAAGGAATATTCTCATTTCTAACAATGCTCTTCTTACTGTACTCAGTAAAACATGTAGAAATTTAGTGAAATCACCTCATCCTAATATCTTTCAGACCATTTCAGTACTTATAAACACGAGTTGTTCTAACTTCAGGTCATTAACATGAGTCACATTAAGTCCACTCAACTCATTACAGTTTTTCAAGAGACACAATTATAATATGAGCAGACTGCCCAGCATGAATTGTTAGAGAGTAAAAACTCTCTGGAGTCTTTCTGTAGTTTTAATCATAGTATCATAATCATCATCCTAATGAAAACAGTGTTAACTATGAAGGTGGTTAGAACTGAATCCAGTCTGTATCACTGTAAACCTATAATATAACAAAGTAAGTGGAAGCAGGTAACAAAATGGCACTAAATGTTTCGAGAGGATAAATTAATATTTCATCTCACACAGTTTTTGGCAGTAAGCTGAGAGATTTCTGTGAGTGAACACAGCTGTGCCAGAGGTTTAACCCTTTCCTCCCTGAAATCCCTGCACTGAGACCAGGCTGTGTCTGTTATTGGCCTGCTTCTACTTTTCAAAGGTTGCACACTGAATGAAGAGGCAGGTGCTACTGTGATTAAAATGGAGGCAGCTCTGTTGTGGTCATTTCGGTTGCTTTACATTTAGTTAGTTTGTGTTTTTTAGATCCCACTCTGGCCTGGTAGTGGATACACAGAGACTTATTGTATTTCAAAATTCATAGTGTCTCTGGTCCAGCAGTTAGCTGTTACTGACTAATTTTGGGGATGTTGTTTCAGATGGAAATTACAGAAAGCAGCATAGCACTAAAAATGCTAAGTGAATGTCTGTTTTTACCTGTCTTCTAATCCACATTAAGAGCAAAATGAACAAATTTGAAAAAAAGGCAAAGTTAGTGATAACCTGAACTACTTTTTCTTTCTTCTACAGAGAAGTGGTGCCTCCTGCACCGACACAGAAGCTCCCTGAGATAGCAGGTAAACATTTAATGAGCCTCTGTTAGCAGTTCTATTTTTGCTCTGGTAGTGTTATGTCAATATAATGTTGGTAATGAATTGTCATTATCTGATGCAGCATGTGTCCTATCATTTTTTGTTCTTGTACCATTAACCGTATATGAATTTATATTGATTTTGTACACACTCATACCAATGTTGACTGTATAAATTTATTATTGCATGAAATGAGTCGTGTACTTACACTGAGTTTATTAATATCAACTGTTAGGCTGTAAGTTGTCCACAAGCATCAGCTCTGCCATAAGAGACACCTCAGATGTGTTCTTTGTCTTTATTTATGACTCTGCAGATGCTACCATATTGATCTCAGCACACAGTTTGACTCACAGCATTGCTGTTTATTCACTCTGTGATTAAAGTCACTTTTGTGTTGCTTCAGGTCCGGAGATTCAGACCTTTGCCCCGTCAGCGGCCCCAGAGATTGTCACCACCACCGCCGTCCTCCTCAGCCCCACGAGTGCCTCTACAAGCCCAGCCCCCGATCTGACCCCTGCTGAGCAGCTTGAAGAGGTACCGACAACCACTTACATTTACATTTTAGGTATTTAGTCGACACTCTTATCCACAGCAACAAGTTAAAGGAGGCTGGAGCTTTTTGACAGGACTCAGTGGCTGAAAATGTCATGTTTGAGCACTTGTTCTCCAGCAGTAATTTATGCATTATGTTCCTCCATCTCCCTTTTTAACCTGCAATATGTGCACTTTAAGGATACTTTAAGCAATAAACCACTGCTGACCACCTCCCAGCTGCACTATACTGCTGTGAACAGCTTCACTGGAGCAGTTAAGTGGATGTGCCTTCCTCAAATGCTCATAAAGGTGATGGTATTTGTTGGATTTTCATCCACTTACCTTTTATCGATTTTTTTTCAATTCATTGTTTTCCTGCAGAACTGATTTTCTAATCAGAAACCTGCTGTCTTAGTTAGACAGAGAAGTTCAATTGGGTCTGTCTCCCATTGTGATGGTGGTGCATGTTTCATACCAATAATTACAAATTACAGACAGTTTCTTTAAATCACCACCAACCACATTAGAAAGTTTAGTATTCAGATTTAGATCCTAATGTCCAGGCAGCCATTGTTTTCAGTTTTTTTAAAGTATGCTATGAAAGTGATCCTGATGATTGACACATTTTGCAGCTCAGCCATCATATTGTTATTATTATGGAAATGATCAGGGGAGGTTATGAGCAATAAAGTGATGTAAAAGATTAATAGACTACTAATATGACGCATGGATCTGTTTTAACCCATATAACCTTGTTTCCTTTAGTATAGGATGTAATTTTTATTTACATTTTTAAATTATGTTTGAAACAGCAACAACTGTCATACCCGAGGACTAGACAGTTACATATTCACAGCATCAGACTCTCTTTTTATTTGAAAGAGTGTCTCCCTTTCACTTTGTAACATCTACATCGACATCTGATATTCAAGGTTTTATAATGCTTTGGCTAATTCTTTGATCTGAGGAAATCATACAAAGCCACATCTATAGAAGTGATTATGGAACGATTCAGCTTCAATGAGACTACTGCACACACAACTGGTTCGGGGATTTAAATTTACAGATCACAAAAGCGTGTATTTATCTGAGAAAATATACCAAATGTGGATATGTGCATATACGTAGACACACACAAACAGCCAAACAGTATTTAGAATTTAATAGATCCATGTCTGCTCACTTCACAGTAAGTAAGACACGTTTCCTGTACATCGTTGGTTGGTATGTTCCTATCCTGTTCATGGATAAGATGTCAATCCAGAGTCGATGTGATTTGAGGCTGATCGTGTCCACTTCGGTGACCTCAGTAATGCACCCCTACTTCATTGGGTTGTGACCTTCAGCATGCACTGGTGTTTGCTCAGAGGAGAAGTGGAGCTCATTCACGTTGAAAGCAGCCAGCTGAGGTGGTTCGGGCATGTGACTGGGATGCCACCTGGACACTCCCTCTGGAGGTATTTCAGGCACATCCAACTGGGAAGAGACCACGGGGCAGACCCAGATTAAGCTGGAGGGATTATATGTCCCTTCTGGCCTGGGAACGCATTGGAATCCCCCAGGACAAGCTGGAAGAAGTGGCCAGGGTTCTGGACGTCTCGGCTCCACAACCAGATTTTTGGATAAGTGGCAGCAGATAATGATGCCAGTGACAAAAAGAGAGATTTTCCCTAATTTTTTTTCAGAAATACTCTAGAAAAGGTTTTTAGGGAAAGAAATAAGTCGTGCTGCTCTGCAGGTCAGACACCAGATGGATGTTTTTTGATAATCAGCAGCTGGACAGGAGAGTGTGTTGCCCAAAAGCCCCTCAGAGGAGGGCTAGAGGAGGCTTCAGCAATTTTTAAGTTAACTGGAATGAAACTGAAATAAGTCTACACCAATAAGTAATCTGTTTTTAACCGTATTTAGGGGAAATATTCTCAGAGGTTTATGGAGATTTTCGAAGAAACTGTTAGAACCAAACTGGGAGAAAAAGTAAACTGTTCAGTGAAGGTCATCAGTGTTTTAGATTATCAACCTAAAGCAAGTTTTTATTTATTTACAAGTTACTTTTTACAGCATATTAAAATGAGCAGGAATCAGTGGCTTCCTGTAAGCCAGTGAAAAACACCAGCAGTAACTTTGGAAAAACAACCTTGCAAAAACCTTGAAAATGTGCAAGTTTGTAAGTGTGTTGACGAGATTGATCACGTGACCTTCCACGCACAGGATGGAGCCTCTGCAGCTTCACTAACAGCTTCCAAACAGTGAGGAGAGTTTACCTGCTGCACTTATTTACCGGTCGTCCAGCTGGTTCTGTTCCTGTTCCTCTAGAGCTCAGTCCTCTGTGTGCACGCGCGTGTATGTGTGTGTGTGTGTGTGTGTGTGTGTTCCAGCAGCAGCAGATGGTTGCAGCAGTGCATCATGTCTTTCTACAGATAATTACTGCTTTCTCCTGCCTGCAACTGTGATGATTGGGTATATAGTGAAGGAGTTCATTTTAGTTTGGTTGAAAGAAGATAAAAAGCCTTACTTGACGTTTGACATTGAATTCCTTGAAAGATGTTCCAGATGCAGGTTTGGTGAAAATGCTGTCATTTTGCTAAAATTGCAGACTGACGTCTGAAATTACCAGAATAATTTGAGTTTTTGCTCTCAGTAGTTTTTTGAAGAGCAGGTCATTACTCTTTTCATCCCATGCATGTCTTTGTGTAAGTGTTGAATATACAGGGAGGAGTCATGAGTCACAGTCTGACTGAAGCATGTATGTATCAGTGGTGATTTTGTGCTGTGTAGCGCACATATTTCAGGACATCTCATCACTTTCCTGGTATCAAAAGTGTAACTACTTTTATCGTGCTTTAGTATAGTCAGCAGTTTAATATATTTACGTTACATTTATTGTGGGAGACTTTGTCATATCAGAGGAAAAACGTTTTTTGTATTTTCTACCTTCTTTTCTTCCTTCATTTTCTTTCCTTCTGTCATTTTTTCCTTCCAAATTCTGGATTTATTCTCCCTCTCCTTTCTGTGTTCCCTCCTTTTTGTGTCTGACGAAAGACGTTTGGAGCTGCTAGGAAATTGTGGTGCATTTATGCTACCTTTGCTCTCAGTTGTTGATGAGATGTTGAATCCTTCCTCTGAGATTATGCTCCATGTCGATGTGATTCATCACATCATTTGTGCAGATTTGCTAGCTGCATTTTTATGCAGCCCAATCTCCTGTTTTGCCACATCCCAAAGGTGGATTCACATCTGCTGACTGAAGAGGCCACTGTTCTGCACTGAACTTACTGTTGTATGTCCATGAAACCAGTTTAACTTAAGCTTCATGGTACAATATCCTGATTTACGCAGCCATTAGAAGGTGGTAAAGTGTTGACATAAAGGGATGCACATGGTCAGCAACAACACTCAGACAGACTGTAGCATTCATATGATAAAACGGCAGACCAAAGGTGTTGTTTTCAGTGTTACCTTGAGACTGACAAGTGTTTGTTGTCCTGAAGGACTCGGAGCTTCCCAACGTTGTCCCTGAGAGTCCGGTGGAGCAGATCGTTGAGTTCAGTATTGACCTGGTGGATCCGGGTTACAGAGAGCTGCTGGGTGACTCAGACTCCCCTCAGTACATCGACCTGGCTCACCACCTGCAGGACCAGGTGGGACTTCTGCCTCATGCTTTCTTTTGTTCTGTCTTCTTCTGCTGTCCTTGTTAGTAGTGTTTTTCTCTTTAAAAAACACCTAAATGGAGAAAAAATGAAAACAAGCCTCAAGTAGCTGACTGCAGTGCTACTTGACCTATCAAAACAAAACACACTTTATAGATGGTATTGGACAGAAGTGTTTAGTTAGACTCTTTAACAGGAGTTGTTGGTGTTAATTGTAGATAAAATAGCTCAGTTAAATTATATAAGAGAGCTGTGTGGTTTGTCAGAATTGAAAAACCATAATGTGTACAGATTTAGATAGATTTAAGTCATAGATCACTTAAATCAGGCTAGGAACAAAGACATTAAATTAATATTATCATCTGTTTTTTTTTGAAGGAATCAAATGTATTAATCTATTTCTCATTAGATTTTTTGTATGATTGTGTCCTTCATGCTCTAATTGGCAAACATAAGATAGAGAAAACAACGCAAATCAGAATGATATAAAGGAGCTGTTGGTTCTGGGAGTATTTATTTCTCCACAGCATTTTTCCACTGAAATGCTCAGGAATCTCCAGGACAGTCTAACCATGCTGTAGGTTTATGGTACGATTACTATGATGGTCAGTTTACATTTTTGTTCAGTGGATGATTGTAACAGTGATAGCCAATCAAAGGCTTTGTTACGGAGTCATAATTGTTAAATAAATCTAAATGTAAGGATCTAGAACTGTAAAAATTGCAAAAAAACATGGAGCAGTTAAAACCTGAATGGAATCTTTTGACTTCACTTCTTAATGAAATGCAGTTAACATACACAGGTTTATTCTAGTGCTCTATTGGATATTTATATACATGTAAATAATGCACACCAACATGTCTGATGTGTCTAAGCCACCAAAATATTGCAGCAGGTTCTGACTGATTCAAACAGTAGGAAAAAATCAAACTTTTGTGCTGTTTTTTTAAAAATTTCCTATTGAAAGAAACACCAAACCCAAGCAACACAGTTAGCAATAAAATGTGAATGGTGACAAGTTATGTTACAGTATTTATTAATCAGCTCCATCACTCGGTGCTTTTCATTATGCTAAATAATCCTTCTTTGCGTTCTCCCTTCTCCTGTGACTTGGAAATTGCTCCCTATCGGCCTCATGAAGGATCTTTCAATTGCCTAAATGCACTTTGAGGAGACAAAAAGTTAGAGGAGAGAAGGCTTAGAGTGAGAAAACACAGGTGTATCCAGCTCGCAAGTCTTTTATCAAGTAACGTAACACATAAATGCTTCACCTTTGTGATGCCGGTTTAATTTCCCAGTTATGCAGCAGGTTGTAAGTAACTGGTGTCACGTAAAACTGAGACTGAGGAACAATGCATTTCTCATTTAGCAGCACAAGCTCCTCTGTTCTCGCGTCTCCTCCTTGTATGTCTCTTTCATGTCCCTGCAGGGAGAAGCTTAGACATGAAGAAGACACGTAAGTGAGGGAGACGGGGAGACGCATTAGTATAATACAAAGCTGGATGAGGAGAACTTCCCTGTCTTGACTTGTAATATAAATGTAAATGTTAAATTAGTAGCTTTAAGTTATCTCGAGGGCTCTGTGAGCATGTACCTGTATGACAGTAACAAAGCCGAGCACGAGGACCTGCCTGCTGCTCCTCCAATGAAAACTGATTTTTATTCTATTCTTTGCAATAAGGGCTACATATATACTGTTCATCTTTCTTGTAAAAAAATATGCATCCATAAGTCATTGCGCTTCTGATTTATCGTTTCTATCATTTTTGGATATAATATGACTTTAAGTGCGAAGGAAGAAAATACTGAGTGACATATATGAAACCAAACAGCTAAAACCTCAGTGGAAAATGTATTAAGTTGTCATTATTTTAATAACAGGTAGAAACTAAGAATCTGCTCACCAGTTCACCTTCTCCCAGTGTTTGCGTTTCCTCACATCATCCTGTTATCTACACAGTTGGCGTGCTAGCATTACCTAATTGACTACACAGCAGGAATAAACCGAACAAAGTAGAATCGACACACTGATTGGTCAACTCTTAATTCAGACACCTGCTGTGATTTGCTTTGTATGTACCTTCCAAAAACTTTATAGCAATGTAAAGACATTATGCAAAAACAAAAACATCTGAATTAATCACCACCTGACCTACTGTCCAGCCTTAGCTTGTACCTTTAATCAAAGAATGAGATATTTTCTACCAGCGAGCATCATGTCCATCCAAGACTGTCAGTCACTGAGTATTGTCTTTAAGAAAATGATCTCATGTCATCCTCCTCCTCTTTCCTCCATGTCACCACCATCTATCAGCAGCTGCCAGCGTCCGTCTGTCTGTGCTGATGGCGCTGGCGCAGGCTGATAGTAAAGAAGCTTACACCACAGGGCAGTGGGGTCAGGGCCAGGAGAAAGGGAGAAGATTACCCACAATCCACGCTTTCTGCCAGTGTTTTTCTTTTATTGAGCTCCACAGTGAGAGTCATGTTGAGAAATTAAGTCCCGCAGTGTTTCCTCTTTCAAAGTGTCTTTAAAAGGCGCCGGGATCATTGAGAGCCGCACGCGATTCGCAGCAGGATGTTACCTGATGGAGCTCGTAAAGACGATTATGTCATAAGAGTGTCCAGGTGCTTAACTTGCCCAAAGATAGATATCAATGAGGGTTTCCCATTCATGCGGTCCGTTTTTATACTGACACATTGGCAGCTTACTGACAAGCTTTTGTTTGACAGCTCAGAGTTGATTATATCAGCCTCTGCAAAGGGAGGAGTGTGATGAGAGCCATCTTGACTGATACTTGAAGTATTAAAAAGTCTGCTTCTTTTGCAGATGCTGCATGTTTTTGACAAACTTCCAGGATTTAAAGCCATTCATGTGCTGGGAATCAGGTAAGTCCTAACCATGAAATATACATCTGAATGTTAAAAGGATTTGAGTGATAGGATGAGAATGGGGAGGCCGGGTTAAAGCATAATGAGATCTCCTGCGTGACCACAGCGACGGCGAGACATTCCTCTGAGCCTCGATAATTTCATTAAGTTTTAAATGAGCAGATCGTTTGGCATGGACAGCCATTTGAATAGATAAGAGGCTGGTTGTCATTGCAATTGTGTCAGATGCTGCTGCAGGCAAATGTTTCCTGCCACGACTAAAAGACAGAATAGAAGGATTTTTTTTGCCTTTACTGTTGAGGATGGTTTCAATTCCTGCTTATTTTCAGTAATAATGGGCCAACATCAACATCCTGTCTAATGGAGAAGAAAATGGAGAAAGGAGTATTAAACTAAGTTACTTTTTTCTAAAAAATAAACTCATTTTGAACAGTTTGCTGGACAGAATCATTCCCATTTTCCCACTACAGAGACGGGATTAAACTGAGCCAGATTTGGATGGTTTTTGGATTTGTGGATTTGGGCTGAGAATTGGCAAATTTGTTTGCATTTGGACCGATTAAGCACCATGTGTGGTGACCTAAATTGGGGAAGATACTGACCTGGTTCAGTTTCAGCCCTCAGATTTTATTGTGGGCCATCACTCATACTGTACCAGAGGCTGAAGTATTTCTTCTGGCCTGTCAGATTTTGGCCAATGTAGGGTTAAACCATTGTGACTATCATTTCATGGAGTACATGATCTCCAGTCTTAAACAAAATGTAGAGAAATTAGAAATTTGACACTGTTTTTGTCTCAAACAAAGCAAATTTGAACAGCTCAGAAACAAAATTGATGATTTTGAAGGTCACAACCACCATTTCAAGTTATATACTGAGAGAAAAGTAAAACACTGCAAATAAAAAATGCACCAGTAAATTTAAATAAAATTAGTCCAGTTCGCTCCATCACAGCTAATTACATCATTACAATGCAGCTAAATGCTGTTCCAAACACTGACAAAGCCAAAGCCTGTCTTGCCCTTTTGTTGATTTGTTTTTGTTACTAGCCAACATGTATGGATGAATATACAGATGATTCAGTCAGATGGTAAATATCCACAAATGGAGACGTCTAACTTGGTTAGCAAGATGGCTGCTCCGGGCGGCTAATTTCTGTGTTAAATTTCAGGCAAAAAAAATAAAATCTGGTATACAGTGTTTCATGTGAGACACAGAATAGAAACATTAGTGATAAAAACATACTTTACCTTTGAAAAAAAATAAAATCAAATACTTCTAAATTACATTTTGTTTAAAGTTGTAATGGAGTGTTTTTACATTGTGGTACCGCTGCCTTGCTACCACAGTTCAGATGCCGACTGAAAATTCCATCAACAGCATTGACGTGTCACTCGAGGCAAAACAGAATAGAGTGCAATAATTCCCCGTCACAAACAGAAAGCAGCTAACACGAACATCAGTCAGATTAAAAATGAGGTGAAAATGAATGATTATCCGCCTGCTGTGGATCACTCCTCCAGTGCAGTCTATACATCAACAGAGCATTTTATTAATCCCTGCAGCAGCCATGTCACACAAACAAAAGAGGTGAGTGAAAAATCAATGCATTTGCGGTATACAATAGGAAAAATACAATAAAACACACAATATAGAGGGAGAAATGGAGCCATGACATTACCACTAATATTACGAAAAAACATTACACTGCAGACGCAAGGACGTACAAAATACAAAAACATATCTCTGCAGGGTTCAGGTTGAAGGTGTTCTATTTTGGGATGTGTAACCATTTTCACTTTTCATGAGAGAAAGTGACTTGTAGATCGATTAGAGAGATCCAATAAAATCACACAACACATCCGACCCATAAAGCAGATTATCACAGCTTTTCATAGTTAATCTCATTTATTTGTAACTGAGGATGTTTATTTCCTACTTGCACACTGATTGTTGCTTATTTTATTGCATATATCTCGTGCTACACAGAAGCCTAGTGCATCTTTTCGTGTAGAATTTAAAGTGACACACCGCCGGGCAAGATTTAATTTCGTGGACCTCATTCTCATCCAGTAGGTATCATTCTTCCTGATACAGTTTCATTTCCAGCTCTAATACCTTCTTTCTTCTTCCCAATGCCAGCGAGACCCAGGACACTGACGGGTAAATGACACTGAGAGCTGAAACATCCCCTCTAGTATCTGCATCTTGTTGTGTGTTTGTGTAGCTTTCTTGCCAGTATGCAGCTCAGCATTGATTTGGGTCCAAGTCAAATGCGCAGAGGGGGGATTATTTTGCCCCAAACCTGTCCACAAAACAGTACAAGATCTGCATGAGAACCAAATAACTGCTGAGACAAGATGATATTTTCCTTGTATTTCCTATTCTTGCTAGGCGCCAGCACAATATGCTGCTTTTTTACCAAAGTTTGCTGGAGCACTCGGCCTCCTTCCTCTCAGTATCACGGAAGGCAGGTGAGCAGTGAAACAGGAAGACTTGTGGATACAGTAATTGTCAGGCTGCCCCCCCTCCATTAATTTGCCTTCCCCTGTGGTGTCTGGCGCTGTCATGGCCAATAACACGGAGGCGAGGCCTCAGCAGGAGCTCGTCCTCTAATCTTAGGGAGGATTCACAACTCCTCCTGCTTTTGTCTGCCAGGTGCCAGCACTCACGAAACAAAGACAACAATCTCAGAGTCACATTTTGTGTCATCTCCTTGGGTTATTTTCTGTAGTCATTACTTTGAATTATGACTGAAGTGGAAAATATTTACACATATAAGGCCCAAAGAATAGGTTATTTTTTAGTGCCTCATACATTTATTCAGTTTTTTATCCAGTCAGTTTGTTTTTTACTTCAGGTGATGAATGAAAAGCAGTCTAGTTCATATTCAGTGATGCGACAACTTAAAACTCCACTAATCAGTATTTTTATATCAACAATGGATCAAAATAACTACATGTAATGTGAGAAGGGGAAGCTCATGGTGACAAACCTACAGAAGTCTTTCAGCTGACTGTGGCTGCCCTCAGTGTTTTTTAATGCCTTTCAGTTTGTTATTTGTTATTTTTTAAAATATTTGACTCAGCAAAACATCCTGAGTCAAATATTTTTGTCTGGAGTTGGTGGAGACCTAAAACAGATCTAAAGGGAGAGAGAATATTGCACTTTGATCAGCCAGTTGGACACAAACACTACTCTGATCATGTTGTGCTTTGTCTCCCATATTTATAAAATAATGTGTCAGAGTTGCGTTTACAGCTTGTCCAGCTGCTTAAATTTGTTTCATTTGTTTGTTCAGCTCTTGACATGCTAGTAGCCGACTTGCTGTCTCTTTTAAGTTGAGGCTTGGTAGGAATAATACCTGTGTCCCTAATCAGGGGCTGCATCCTTCGAAGGCTGAATCTGAAGGCCGCGTACGTCACAGCGGTGCGACGAATACGGTCCCATTTCATTAACACTCAAAGGCTCCTTAAAATGCGGCCCACGAATGCGTCCTTCTTTTCCACGGATTTGAAGGATGCATGGGTGTATCCTTCGTAGCCCCAAATATCCCCAAGATTCGTTGCGTTATCTGATAACATGTTTAACGTGTTTAACATAAATTATATTTGGTTTCTGCTCAGACAGCATGTATTTAGTAATCCTAGAGATTGTGGCGATTTATAATGTTTGAAGTTCATATCGGTGTGGATGTTGACAGATTTAAACCAGCTGTGAACCCTTCTTGTTTTTCAGACAGTTTAGTCCTGTTCGTACCACCATACAGTAGAAGCCCCTCAGGTCTTCAAGTATATAAAACATATTAAAAACAAAAATTCCAATTTCGGGATCAAATTCAGTCAAAAAATGAAGTAAAATTACAACGTCGTCTTATCCTGATCCTTGGGATAAAAATTTGTCTGTCATGGTTGCTAGGCAACACAAACGGCACTACGCGACGTCATGACGCGAGCAGGAAGTCCGTCGTAGGCTAGACCGTATCATTTAACAAACGCTCATGCAGTCTTCTCATGCAGCCTAACCGTCCTTCGAAAGACCCAGCCTACGAAGGACGGGTAGGCTGGTCCTTCAAAGGATGCAGCCCCTGAATTGGGACGCAGCTAATGTGACATCACCTCCTGCTTGGTTGCTGTGAGGTGGATTCAGTGGCGCCTGCACCTTAGGAGAGAGAGTAAGAAAACATCCATATGGTCTACAAGGCAGTGGAGTTGTATCTGGGAAGCATTAATCACCAGGGAGAGGACTGTTGAGTTAACAAATGTAATGCTTGTTGCGAGCACTTTGAGGCTGAATCTTTTGCACTTTCTATGTGCATGTTACAGTTTTTAAAATCTGCTTCACTATGGAAAACAACAACAATATCCGAGCAGCAACTGACCACACATGCATTGCATTTCAGGTTTGGCAGAGGATTTGGATCTTGCAGTGAGGCATTTAATTTGGGGAATTAGTCATTTCAGTGACAGTGCTCGCCTGCCCACATCTAAGTGTTTCAGCAAAATTATCCCTGTCATTATTTTGCAGGAAAACTATCACCACATCCTTTATTCAGATCCACTCAATGTGATTGTGATTGGTTTGAAGCTAAAATTATATAGAAGTGCAGGCGGACCATTCTGTAATGCAGAATGATCCGGCTATGCAGGACTTCGAGAACATGAATTTTTGCCAGTTTAAAGGGGATGTTTCTGAAAAGGTCTATTAGGAAAAGAGCAGCAAGTAAGGATCAGACAGACTGACAAATAAGAAAGTAGTTATAGAGAAGACGAAGAAGGAGATGATGCTTTCAGACAACTATATGTATACCTGAAACTGAGAGAAATGTTCGACCAGTTGAGAAAAGTGCAGGCTGTAAGATCAGACAAGGCTGGAAGACTAAAACAAGGGAATGATTTAAAGCTGATATTGATTGAGACACTCAGTTCGGTACGTATTGTAACTTTAACAAGTTGCACAGCATCATTTTCATCCTACAAGAGTGGTGTTTGTGTCCTTAATGGCTGTAATACATGATACATTTAGGTCCAATACTCTCCTATTAGCTCTGGCTTGGTCGTTTTCGATGCCTGAGAAAACATGTGACTCTTAAGCTGCTGGATGTTTGACTTTCTTGCTGGCTAACTTCTGTAACTGTGTCTGAACAGGCCATGCTCACTGGCTTGGCAGTGTTTTATTTATTTATTTGTTGCCTGTTGCTGCTGCAAACAGTCAGACTGAACCAGAAAATATGCTGTAAAGCAAAAGCTGTGATCCTAAAACTTAGTTCAGCACAGTGAGTGATCGATTTCACCTTTGACTCATTGTCAGCATAAACACCTGTTAATCAGCTGAGCTTCAAGTTGACGTCATTTTGGTAAAAGAGGTTAAAATGGAAGAACAGAAGCGGGGGAAAACACGCCAACGCTTTGTACACCAGATAAAAGATGAGGTCTTTGAAACGGAGGTGTAAACATAAAAAGACAAAAGGGAAAGAATAAAACTGTTTTGGTTGTATTCAGGAAGACTGTTCTTCCCAGAAGAAAAGTTCAAGGCAAATCTCTCTGCTTGAAAATTGGAAAAAAAAGCCTTTAATGTGTGGGCTGGCACCCACGTGCCTCGACTGACTTCATCACAGCAGAAGAAGAACAAAGAAAAGCTCGACTTCGATGCTTGGATTAGATGCCAGGTGATGACATGACTGGCAACAGGTGTAGGATTTTCAACAGCAGGATGTGGGTGTAGACAGAAACTACTTGTCACCAATTAAAATTACTTGCATGTGGCAGCAGCACGCAGTAGCAGCTGCTGAAACACAGGGAAATATTCTGTGAAGAAAGCCTAAAATGGATGACAATTCAGGATACCAGTTACAAATAGAAAGCAGGAGGGGTGTACGTTTCTGTATGTGGGACTCTCAAGACAAGAAGCTGTCGGAGTTAGGAAAAAAATGATGCAGTGGATGTTACAGCACCACCACTGCAAACTGATAAGAAGAGGGCTTTCTCTTGGCAGGCACAAGTTCACACAAAAGTAACAAACCTCTCATCATCGTCAATCTAATCAGTCACGTCGTGCAAATCAGCTTATGCTCTCTTGATGACACTGGCTGTGCAGAATATTGATTAAGTTTTGATGCAGCCTCTTTTAAAAAAAAAAAAAAATCTATAGATATTCATGCCTGGCATTTAAAAATGCTACTTATCATTGCACTACCAGTTTCATCTCCTTTGTGGGTCAGCTGCTGTGTTTTAAACTGAGGGCCTCCATGCTGACAGTCAGAATCTGTTCAATCTGTTAAACTTTTCAGAACATTGACTCGTTAGACCTTATTTTACATCAGTGATTTAAATGAACAGTAGATTATACAGTAAGCTAAAAGCACAAAATCACCACAATATAAACCTGTATCTACATGAGGTTGATATAGATTTGTTAAATGATACAGTTAGTGTATAAAATCCCACCTATCAACACTGAATCAGAGATATCATCTCCTCTTGCAGGCCCGGAGGAATCTCAGTGCACTACTCTCTGGTCTTTGAGATTAATTCCCCTCGAATCAACTCTGAGAATTCAGAGACGCCAACCGGTGCACCAGAGTCCACGGACGACTCTGGACTCAGGGAAATGGTGACCAAGGCTTTACGCGAGGAGGCCTCTTTGCCAATCGATCTGGCCTCACTTAACTTCGAACCAGGTACAGTTGAGGCATTTCTGTTTCCTGTTCTAACTTTTAAATTTTCAATACTGTATATGGTAGCAATTTAATATGCCTTGATCCTATATCCACTGCAGCAAGTCGATAGGAAAAGTTTAAGTAATTTATGGTGTTTGGTTTGACTCAAGCTTTTTTTTTAACAGGAACAATCCTCCTGCCAGCACTGACATCGACCTCTTCAGTACAAATAGTGAATGAGGTAAGAGCTTTTGCAATTGATAATGGAAGAAGTGTGAGGAGGGTATTTAAAAATACAGTTTGCTCTGCTATGGCTCCTGCATTATTTTGAATTTCTTGCATACCTTAACTGAAAAGGCCAAAAACAGCAGTATTTGAATGTGATTACAAAGAAGTTTGCGGTGCCACGTGGCTGGCAGCCATCATGTTTAATAATAAAGTGCTACTGCTCTGTGAATAGCATATGATCTTTGGAATGAAATAAATATAAGTTTGTGTAACATCAGATGTTGCTTTTCTTCTGCAACCATCATATCGTTTTGTTTCATCATCTCTCCACAGTCTAGTGAGTCCAGTGAGCCTGATTCACATAACGAGTTTGAAGTTCTCACAGATGAACCAGAGGTTGATAAACCTCGGCTGGTGGTTCCCCTCACCCCACTGGAGAAGGAAAATGCCCTGGTGACTCTGCTCGATCCCACGGCTGTCCCAGATGAAGAGATAACAGCAGTGACTGGTGGGATTACAGAGAGCAGCGATCAACCCCCAGCCTCTGAGGATGCTACTGATGAGTCAGAGGCAATTTATGACAGTGAGGCCGAGCCGTCAAACGAAGAAGAGGAGGAAGAATTGCTGATCATTACACATGAGATTGAAACCATTCATCATGACGAAACCGGTGAACTTGTGCGCGACTACATCCCGACCCCTCCTGTGATTCTTGAGCTGGAGACAGATGCCCCATATATCAGTCTGTCCCCCAATCTGATACCAGAGGAAGACCTGACGCCTATTGATGAGGGTAGAGAAAATCCTATCTTGGATGTTGTGCAGGTTACCCCCACCACTCAGATTTTATTCACTCCTGCTGGTGTGGAGCTGTCTGATGCTGGACTCCCCATTACGACACTCTCAGCCATCACAGGCCAGCTGCCCACAGAGCCAGCAGTCAACCCCCAAGAAGACGAAGAAGTAAATGCTCTTCCAGATGAGGAGGGTGTAGACTTGGGTGTTCCTGACCTCCATGACCCTGCTGATGTTTTGGAAACTGAGGCGCAGGATGTTTCAGAGTTGGAAACTGAAGTTAAACTCCTTGAAGCAGAGGAAGAATCATTTATCGAAACTGATGATACGATGCTTGAGGTTTTGCAGCCGACACCTGAACAAATTGAAGTTTTTGAACCAGAGGTAGAAGAGATTAAAATTTCAGAGCCAGACGAAGATGGAGCTGACGTTTCGGAGTCAGACAAGGAAGTAGCGGCAGTTTTAGAGATAGAAACACAAGTAACTGATGTTTCAGAAGTGGGTGGAGCTGAAGATTCAGAGCCGGATGTAGCTGAAGTTTCCGATTCAGAGCCGGATGTAGCTGAAGTTTCAGATTTGGGCAAAGATGTAGCTGAAGTTTTAGAGTTGGATGTAGCTGACGTTTCAGATTCAGAGCCGGATGTAGCTGAAGTTTTAGAGTTGGATGTGGCTGAAGTTTCAGATTCGGACGAAGATGTAGCTGAAGTTTTAGAGTCGGATGTGGCTGAAGTTTCAGATTCGGACAAAGATGTAGCTGAAGTTTTAGAGTCGGATGTGGCTGAAGTTTCAGATTCAGACAAAGATGTAGCTGAAGTTTCTGAGCTGGATACAGAAGTAGCTGAAGTTTCTGAGGTGGAAAGAGAAGTTGTTGAAGTTTCAGATCTGGACAAAGAAGTAGCTGAAATTTTAGAAATAGAGGACGATTCAGTTGTAGAAACTCATGAAGAGATTGCAGTTTCAGAGCCAGCAGAAATTGTAGTTAATGTTCCAGGAATAGAGGAGAAGGAGCCTGAAATTTCAGAACCATTTGAAGAATCAGAACCAGAAGCAGGACTAGATGATAGTGCAGTTGAGGTTTTGCCAGAAGAGGGAGTAGAAGAACGAGTCAATGTTTTGCAACCAGAAGAAGAAATTAGTGAATTTACAGAAGAGGTAGACAAGGCTCAAGAGGCAGAAGAAGATGTAGTTGAAATGTCACGTCCAGCTCCAGAGCCTGAGGAAGATGCAGGGGAGGTTTCAGAACAGGTTCCAGAACCAGAGCAAGAGTCAGAACCTGGTGAGCACGTGGATGAGGAAGTTTCAAAAGCAGAAGAAGAGGGGGTTATAGTCACAGGATCAGAAGAACCAGTTCTGGAAGTTTCTGAATCTCAGCCAGAAGCCACTGAGGAAGATGTGGTAGAACCAGTAGTAGAAGAAGAGGTCGCTGAGATTCTAGCACCAGAGGATGAAGTTGCTAAAACAGAGACGGAAGTGGTGGAGGTTCTGGAAGTAGGAGAAGAAGTCATTCAAGCTCCAGGGCCAAGTGATGGTGTAGTAGACTTATTGGAACCAGAACCAGAATCTGTGCCCGAAGAGGAAAGCCAAGAAACTGAAGTGATAGAAACAGGAGCTGAGGAAGTTGATACTGGAGATTTAGAAGAGGTGCAAGAAGAAGTTTCAGAACCAAGCGAAAACATGGTAGAGATTGTAAGGGTAGCTCCAGAACCAGAACCAGAACCAGAGAAAGAACCAGAAGTAGTGCCAGATGTAACTGAAATCCCAAAACTGGAGGTAGAAGTTGTTGAGGATGTAAACCCGCAAGAAGAAGAGCTTGTGGTCCCAGTAGTAGACGAGGAGCCAGTGGACATTTCAGAACCACACCTTCCTCCTGAAGCTGAAGAGGAGGTAGTGGAGAGTACGGAACCAGGGGAAGCATCAGAAGAAGACAAAAGCACAGCTGATGTTTTACCTCCAGTGGAACAGGTACCTGAGGTTTCAGAGCCAGAATCAAAAGAGGAGGTATTAGTTGAGATCCCAGAATCAGAAGGGGAAGATGTTGATGTCACAGAATCACATCCAGAGGAGGGGATAATTGAGATTTTAGAACCAGAGCCCGAGAAAGACATTACTGAGCCACCAGCTGAATCAATAAAAATCCTGTACCCCTTGGATAACATGGAAGACCTTCACTTCGGAGAGGATGCTGTTAATGTTGATAACGAGTTCCTTCATCCTGTTGGATCCGACTATCATCACCCCTCAGAGGACAATAATTTGCCCATCATACCAATAGACACCCAGCCTTCCAAAGAAGACGTAGGTGAACCTGACCAGGAATATCCCATCATCGATGATTTTCATATCGAGGAGGATGTCGACAGCATAGATGCTCAGCTGGAGAGTGACACCGCTGTCGTAATGACGACAGAAACAACCAAGAGTGATGTACATGCTGAAACGACCTCTCATATCGCAGGTAAGCAGGCACTGGTTGGTGTACTAAGCATGATATATGATATGATTATAGACAATCAATAATAGTAATAGAGATTTTCACTGACATTACAATAGACAATTAAGGATCCCCTGACATATTGATGTTCTATCTAAAGGGCTGCATGCCTGCTGAAATGTGATCTCCCCTGTTAGGATGTAGTAAACCATTTTACCCTTCATTATGCTTTCAATACTGATGATAATGTAATATATGCTGTAACAAATATTATTTTTTGATTTTTTAACAGGATTTTTGAACAGTCATCTCAAAGAGTAATCTGTAAGACCTTATCTCAGTGCAGTAGTGAGGATTCAGACCGAGAATTCTGTATTACGGAATTTAAATGTATTATGTATTATTCACTCAGCAGGCACTTTTTGGTAATTTGCGGAAATCCTTTGTGAGCGCTCATGACTTAATTCAGCCTTTTTTCTTGACATTTCAAAGAGGCGACAGCTCCAGACAAGCAAGACACATCAGAGGGCACAAAAGTCACAGAAGATTTGCTGGAGGAGATGCAGGAAAGTGATTCATCCCCAAAAAGAGACATCAGTGTGACGGCTGCACCAGTCCCCGATTCCTTCCCTACACCTCCAGCAGCTCCTGTCGATCTGTCTGAAGTGCCCTCACCTAGCCCGACTGTAGACTCTGGACTCTTTGAGGTAGCAGAGCAATCTGTAATCCCCTCTTCTGCTGAGTCTTCAGAGGACGAGGACGATAGCACTGAGCCAGAGGCTGAGTTGGAGCACAGTGAGCCAACTGTTGTCATTATTGATGAAGACTTGGAAGGGGCAGTGAAGAAAGGAGTTGAAAGTCACACCAGCCCACCAGCCGCCACTGAGGAAGTCATTGATGAGGCCGTACAGGACCTGGCTGTGGAGCTGGATCACACAGACATGCCAGCCACAGAGGTAAACGAGCTTCCTGATGAGGGGAGTGGTTTCCTGTCTGAGGGAGAGGAACACAGTATTGTCAGTGTAACAGCTCCGCCTCCAGTGAGATATCTGACCACACCCACCACGACCACGGCCAGCCACGGCCGGGAGCTGGTGGTGTTCTTCAGCCTGCGAGTCACCAACCTGGACTTTTCTGAGGACCTTTTCAACAAGACGTCGCCTGAGTACAGATCGCTGGAGAACACCTTCTTAGATGTGGTGAGTAGACAAACACATGGCTTTCAGGATGTGCAAGAAGACTTTGCTTATCTTTTACTAAACAAATGTAATTTCAACTGTGAAGGTAATTGTTATTTTTTATTGGGGACACAATGAATTGTGAATTATATAAATATTATTTTACCCAGTCAAATGTCAATGCTAACTGAAAGCTTAGCCAAGAAGCTAATTTCCTTAGCTTTAAATGAAAAAGGTTGAATATTGTGAATTACTAATTACTTAACTGTGGACTTTACTCCAAGAGCACCAAAACAGTGACCTGGATGTAATTCCAGTTCTATAGACACATAAGAAATAGAGCAATGGTGGTTTGTTATGTTGGCCTTCATGGAAAATTTTATGTTGTTTATGTTGAGAGAAGACAGCTACTGGACAAGGACATTGAGAGGACAGAAAAAAGGTGCTTGTTGTCCTATCTGAGTTAAAACAATCAGTATTTGTTTTCTCTGAGGTTAACCAATCAGCTTCGAGACCTGCAGAGTAGTGTTTCAGCACTGGCCAGAGGTACCCACCCTAGAGTAAATGTTTTTTCAGAAAGAAATTCTACAGGGGCAGTTCTTGCGGTCTGAACCTGCCCTTAGGTTTTAAGGCAAGTTCCTGCAGTGGAAACCAACCATATATGGTGTTTTTTATAACCTAGAAGATGCATCATGCGAGAAATAAGCAATCAATGAAAAGACTGAGTGGTTTTGCCTTGAAACTGCAATTTCCTAATCATAGTCTAAAAAACACAGAATCAGACTTACAGGACTTCTCAAACCTAAACAACCAGTCCTGCCAACTGGCAGGGCTTTCTGTGTAATTATTCTTATGCAGAATCAGTTCCTAATAAGAAAAAGTATGGGTTATTCCCTCCAATATTACAAAATGCCATTGTATATTGTGTTGTGTTACACTGATAGAGATGAGTTGTAGGTGAGCTGGTGTGCTTGAGGTGCAGCAAGTGGGGAGAGGTGTGTGAAGAGAGGGGTAGGGCCTTCATAGATCTGCACTGTCCAGAGTTACATCTAAGATAGGAGAGATTGTTTTCATGAAAGACTTCTGAATGTTAATTCAGTTAATTATTGACCAGTGAGTAACTTTAATAGTGACATTTATTTGGTTTTAAGAACAATTTTTTAAAAGAAGGATCATAACTTGAAACAGATACACAGTCAAGCTATAAAAGTAATCTGAATTTCCTTAAAATAACAGTAAATACTAAAGGTCAAATTTCTTTGTAGTGAAATGTTGAAACATAATTATATACGGTACACACTCTAAGCACTTGTGCAACAGCTCTGCCATAAATTCAACTTTTACAAAGCCTTTACTTTTTCTGTTGTTGCTGACATTTTCAGTAAGGTTGTTGTCATGGAGATGACTTGCTATATGACCAAAATCCCATGTTTAGGTTAACGAGCTGCATTGAAATTAGTCATGTTATAAATTGTTGTCTACACTACTTGTTTGATTTTACAAAATGTCAGTTAATTTAGGAACTTTTGAAGGTTACAATCCTTATACCTTTTATTTACATTACAGATTATACCTTTTCACTTTCACAAGCTGTGAACACAGCTGTGACATATTGCTTTAAGCCAGGCGTGGCCAATCCTGGTCCTCAAGAGCCCCTATCCAGCATGTTTTAGATGTTTCCCTCTTCCAGCACACCTGACTCAAATGATCAGCTCATCATCAAGCTCTGCAGGATCCTGATCATTGAATCAGATGTGTTGGAAGAGGGATACATCTAAAATATGCTGGATAGGGGCTCTCAAAGACCAGGATTGGATACCCCTGGTTTAAGCCAATATGGCAAATGTCGTTCTGCCTTGTCCTCTGATTCTGGAGAGTCTTTTTAGTCTCTTATAAACTCCTGAGGGGAAGTATCTGCCTCTTTAGCTGCCAAATGTTCCACAATCTTCACCAGCTTGTCTGACTGTGTCCGTCTGCTGTTTGCTGCTGAGCAGGTAGTGCACAGAGAGTTTTTAGAGCTTTTTTCTGCCTGCTGCGTCCAAGAAATACACCATGAACATGCCAAAAGAGAGCTTGGAGAGTAAAGGTGCAACTGGAAAGCTGAAAGGTGAGCTGAATTTGACTATATAGCTCTGTAAAGGTGAGGGGAACTACACATTCAACCTATAATCATCTGTACATCCATCACATTAGTTATGCTTGTCAAGTCATTTGATACATTCAGTTTGATTATAGCTGCTTTAAAAAGCAAATATACCCAAACTTAGACCTGTTTGGAGCTGATTTCACCAAGCTTTGATGCCAACATGCTTGTTTACCCTCTCTGAGTCACAACATTCCTAATTGATATGCTATAAATACAGATATATAGTGTATTTTGCTCCTTTTTGAGTCTTTCGACATTAAAGAAAAGCAGTCCCGGTGGTAATGCTTTTGACAATTAAATCTGGTTAGTGTGTGACATTCTTCTATGAATTTCATTAAGACTTGATGGCTAAAATAGAAAGCCAAAGACAATTAATGAACATGAGCAGCTGCCCTGTTCATTTGTGTGTCTTTGTTTTCATTCTGAGCAAGCTCTCCAGTAGCCCTCAGAGTCAGATCTGCAGGTTGTTGCGTCGAGAATGGATATGTTTTGATGTTACAGATGAATAGGGGAAGAGAGAGAATAATTTCAAGCCCAGGCAGGTACAATGCAGCCTTTATTTCACTCCAAACAATGACTCGGCAACATAAATGAGGCGGGGAGAACATGCCTTGGGAATATAGGCATAAATAGATGACGCTTTCTCTTGCTCTTTCTCTGGGAGAGAAATATTAACATACTGTAGATGGTTTCTGGAGATGTCCCTGTTTTTCATTGCAGTTTTATTTAGACATTTTTCAGTGTCCTTCATCCGAAATTTTCGATCGAATACCAAATCCAAGAAGGGAATTCAACTCCTATTTCTATTATCAGACACTTTTATCAGCTTAAATACTCGGTGGGATGCTCGTGCACACTCTCCCTTTTACTTGTTTTCTTATTATTGCCTGTTACACTCATTTGAATGCATCTCTGATTAATGCTCCTCCCTTAACAAGTAATTAAATCCCTTCAATTGGCAGCTAGGCAGCAGTTTTATTTAGATGCTGTATTGGGTGCCTGCACTCAGCTGTTTTGAAATATTTGGATTAGAGTGGCAGCATTGGGGTTTCTCTGTGTGGTGAAAATCTCTGAACTCAGCAATATTTGAAGAATCTGGCTTGTAAAATCAGATTTTAATTAACAAATAAGCAGGGCTGCGTGTAGTGGTTCTTTTTTAAATTGATGATTAGTTTTTTGATTAACTAATCATCGGTTTTGTCTATAAAACAAGTGAAACTGTCCATCACAATTCCCAAAGCCCAAGGAAATGTCTATAGATTGCTTGTTTGGTTCTACATGAATCTAAAACCTAACAAAATCCAGTTTACAGTCTACTCTCTGGCTTCCTTGACTATAGGCAATTGATCAGTGATGTCAAGATGATCTACATGCAGAACACTTATGGCTGCGCGGTTATGGCCAAACCGATAATCACAATAATTTTAATCGGTATTGTGGTCATGATTATTCAGGATTTTGTGGAGAAACCTTTTTTTTTTATTGCAGTTTCACCTTTAAATGAATAGAGCACTGCTTTTACTTTGGTGCTGCTGACATTTCTGCTAATGTACAAATCTGTGCATCAAAATAAGACTCCTTCACTTGAATTCAGTGCATCTCCTAGAGGTAAACTGTGAATGAAAATGTACCAAAACTCCTCACTTGCTGAACATGTGCTAATTGACAGACACTGCAATTTACCAGTGTTCCCTAAATGCCTCATACATGTGACTCGTTAGAAGTTAGCTAGGCAGCTGTGCACAGCCTCCACTCAGACATGAATTGAACTGAAAATTGTAACTGAAAAGAGTGAAGTAAGTGTGCTAATGTTAGATTTATTTAAGCTAATACCAGGTGATTTTATCTACACTGTTTTCTGTGAGCGCAGCATTTCAAATATTGATATTACAGTCAATCGTGTTGATCATTTAACTAAGAGAAGTCAAAGTTGTAATTATTATTTGATCAGTTGTGCGGCCCTAGCACACTGTATGCAGTATGTGCTGTGCTTTAAAAACAAACCTAATTGCAGCACAAAAGCCTTTTTTATGTGTTTGGAGATGAAATGAGAAGCTTTATTTCCCATTGGTTTATCTCCATTATGTTCAAGTTATTATCCATGACAAAAATGGCATAATTTGTATTTATTGATCATATGAATCCATTTCTCAAGTGTAGCTGTATTTTACTATCCAACATCTCATATGGCTGTAATTGATCTGTTGTATTGGGAAGTTCCCAGTGGCCACCATTAGAAGTCAGTGATCGTATGAAGAAACTCCCAGATGTAAATTTTAAATAGATCGAGATCGTCAGCAAACTTTCACAAGGTTAAAAAAAATGAAAAACTCTTGGGGGTCTTTGTTGCTCTGGGCTCCAGGACAATGTTCCTTACATGATTGTAGCACTGAAATAAATCAGACTGAATAAAAATCAATCAGAACATGTGTGCATTCCTGTAATTAATCGATGCATTTATCCTGCCTTCAAGCTAGAAGTGGGAGCAGGATGTAGAGGCACAGCAAGTGTATGTAAAGATGTATCGATCACCTGCACTAGCTGGTACAAATTAGGATACAGAGCTGTTTGCTTCAGATGTGCTGAGGATGAAATGAAGCATTGTTTTCCTTTTGTTTGCCTATATTAGAAAAAAAAACCCAGGTATTAATTTTGCTGTGTCTTCACCTCCATAATTTACTAAGTAAAAAGTTGATTGCTTGAAGAAAATTTGAAGGAAATCCTCATCACTGAAATAGTTTTTGTAGTATTTTGCGCTGAACAACAAAAGAACTAAAGAAGGAATGCAGTTCGTGTTAAAAAGCTTCATGACACTTTGTACAACTTTCCTCGTGCTCACTGCCCCTTAAGAGCTCCAAGAAATATTTTGCACTCCACAATCCAAATTCATCATCGTATATTGAATTGTGAGGCATAATTCTGGAGACTGGCTCTTCAAGTGAGAAATTAGGTTTAAATAGTGGGTTTCCACACTTGATTTTAAGCTAATGTTTGCACATTGATGAAAACAAACAAAAGATTACAGCATTTCAGGGCTTATACTAACATAATAATAAATCCTGTATTAACATAGTGATAGCACGGTAATAACACAGTCCTAAAATGTACTTAAACCTACATGATTTTTTGTCTTCCCATAGTTAAGTTGCCGTGGTGTTTCTTATGTTTTAGAAGAAGTTTTATTGGATCTTTCAGTGAGTCTCCATGCCTCTTTAAAAAAGCATCTGCATTTGTTCTTTCTTTGCTTCTTTGGTCCAGTTGTTGCTTCACCCATCTGTATATTGTTTCTATTCAACCATAGAAACAATAACTATGGTTTATCTTAGAGGAGCAACTTGACTCGAACTAACTGGGTTAAAAGGACAACAAACACACTTAAAAACTGAATGAATTATTAATAACTGCCTATGTTTATGCCTGTGCCAAACAGAATGCTCCCAGTATTCTGAAATTATTCTCCTGAGGTCCATCATTTATTTGTTTCACCATTTATTCTTGGATAAATTCAATCTCCAAATTAACACCAACATACTCATCACTTTATTGCTCTTGAGTATATCCTCTTTAACATAAATACTGTCCCCTTTCAGTAATTTAGTCCTGTCTGTTAAAACTCCACGCTTCCTACAGATGCTTCTCATAAAAAACCCCAAACAAACCAGAAAACCTCCCAGAAAAGGGAGGGATTACAGCTGTGGAAGGCTTTAAATGTGATGTAACTGTGCCAGTAGTTTCAGTAGCTTAATGCTGTTCTAAAAAATGGCAAAGGTTAATCAACTTGTAATAATCACAGTAGTTGTGTTCAGAATAGAAACCTGCCTGCAGGGTATTGAGTTTGCAGAAGAGCTGAATTTGAGCAATAGCAGCTATTTAAATCGGGAGCAGATCAGTCATCATTTTACTGTATGTGAGGATGTTTTGCCTTTTAGTGCGTAAATGAGCCCACAAGGCCACGATTAAATGTTTATTCTGCAACAGAAAATGCTACTTCTTGTTTAGCATTTTGAAAAACCTGCCATTACATCACAACCATACAGTTTAATGCTGATAAAAAGCCTCCAAAATTAGATGTTTTTAAATGGTGGTGCTGTTGTGAATGTCAATCTGACAATTACTGGTTTTAACTGCACAGTTGCACCTGCGTTGAAAAAACAAAATGTGTGGCGATAACTCTTCACTTCATAGGAAACAGCTCAATTAGTTCTTGTCAAGTAAATCTATGCAAAAATCTGACCCAAGAATTTTCAAACCTTTGTCTAAATAAAGACCTGGAGACTTTAAAATAGTCTTAGCTTATCAGCTACTCAAATTGGTTCACAGAAAAACATCTTTCTAAACTATAATGAGACAGGACTCTTTGGCACAAATATGTTATTTATATAAATTATGCGGAACTCGCTAAATGATGACAATCATTACAGAGGCTCCCTAGTCTTCAGTGAACATCTTTATTGGATGCAATGATAAACAACCCTGTAGACAAAATGCCTGAAGGGAATAAAGGTCACAGTACAGAGAAAATCAGAGTGCAGTTGTGACTATTACTAGCAAGCTCATGGCTTGTTAGCATGTCAGCCAATAGTTAGTGAGCTTGTTCTTGCAGTTTGTCACCAAAAATTGTCAGCTTCTTCTTACACTTATTGCTTAGATTGAATATGTAGTCACACTTTTCCCCTCTCACTGAGAAATCTAAGAAGCTCAAATCTGTTTAACTTGAGGAATCGAACCATCATCCTTTTAGTCTCTTTCTCTGCATCATCAGGCCTGCTGCTGTTTATAGCTGACAGCGGTGAAAAATTAATGGAGACACTGAAACACACAGTAATTAGCACATGAATAGAAAATATTGACTCAGGCCTATAGATATCGCCTCATAAAAAAGTACTTCAAATCCTTAAGAGACCCACATTGTCTGAATGGATTTTGCCATTCATTTGGCTGAACAGTTTTGTTAACTGCAGCAATAGAGGTAATTATGTATGGCCGTATGGGAATTAGAGAAAATAGTGCCTGTTTTTTTGTTTTAGCTTGGCTGTGCAGAAATTTGAACCATCTGAGGTTTTCTAGAGAGAGTGTATGTGAGTGAGTTTAACTGAACTTTTGAAAGATAGTATGTTGTTGATGTGGTGTCTATTTTGAGGTGAGGACAGCCTCTTAGAAAAAGTAACCTCAAGCACAGAAGGACTAAGTAAAGACAACTGATGAAGGAAACAAATTTAAACCGGTGTGTAGTGTGCTGCTTTACTGTGACTCCTCAATAAACAACATAATCACATCAGTGGCAGTCGCTGCCAGTCCCACTCCTAAATGTATTTATCATTTCAAGACACATTATACACATGCACACACACACACACACACTCATCTGCATGCATATATAGTAGCAAAAAAGTGCATTTTCAGTCAATGTTGAAAAAATGATCATTACTGTTTGTTAGATGTAGGAAAAAATAGCCATCCTTGATATGTTTGAGTTAAGGGAGATTCAACTTAACTTTTTCAGCTAAGAGGACTAAACCTCATGACTACATCTTTGTAAGTGTGTAGGGTTACAGACAGCAAAACAACAAATATGGTAAGGTAGAGGGGACGCTTTGCCTGGGTTACTAAATGCATAAATGTGCAGTCAGTTAGTTTTTCCAGCTTCCTAATGTATTCTATTAGCCTCCTAATGGAATACATTCATTTTCTCAGATTGTACAGGATGCATCATGTTTCTGCTCCAGTGTCTGTGTCCAATTCTGACTAGCCATGAGCAAAAAGCGACTAGTGTCATTACATTTGTGAGTGTGTCGTGATGGCAAAGAAAGTCTGCACAAGTTTTTGCTTCAAGTTCGACTGTAATGAAATTTGATGGAGGAATTTGTACACCTTGGCAAATTAATGCCTTGAGGAAGGAACTTCAAATATTACGGCAGAGAGTGACAGAACCGCTCAGTTTTCCAGGAATGTTGGCGAAGGTTTCAAAGACAACATTCCAGAAACTTTATCATTTCTGACGTGGGTGGTTTACAGAAATTACAGTGTCTAGATCTCTATTAAATTTGAACCTGTGATGACAATGAACAACTTCTAAATGAATAACAACATTTGAGTTACATTTAATTGTTTATCATTCAGTATTTCTTTCCCAGCAACCTCCTCCCACCTGGGGAATTTTTTAAGAGTAAACAAAACCAGAGAAGTGAAACATTTATACCATGTTTTCACCTCTTCAAATGCGATTCAGTGGCTTTTATTGTCATACGCAGTCATAAACAAGTTATCAGTGCAATGAAATTCCTCACATGCTGTGTCTCAACCCTGCGCCCTGATTAACCTGTTTACAGAATGCACTCATTTAAAAGCACTCATCACTCATATCTACTCATGCATACTGAGAAGGACAAATACTGAATACAAAAAGACCAGTGTCAAAGGGTATGTATAGAAAAACAGAGTAAAAAAACTTGTACAATATTTATGATGCAAAAGGTCAGATGGAAAAATATATAGCAGTGCAAAATTGCGTTAAGTCCTTTGGTAAATCATGTGGGGAGGGGAATGGGGGTAAATGGGGCACTGGCTTGTATGTCTCCATCAGGCTTCTTGCTGGGGTTAGAATACTGTCCTTGAACGTTGAGGTTCTGCATTTCAGACTCCTGTAGCGTCTGCCAGATGGCAGGACTGTGAGGAGGTGGCACTGTGGTTGGTGAGGTCCTTGATAATGTTGTTAGCCTTCTGAGGTCTCTGTTGATAAATATCCTGCAGAGACGCACCTGTGATGTGCTGGTTTGATCACTCTGCTGGTGTTCATAGCCCACCTCTTGCCGTACCATATAGTGATGCTGCTAGCGAGAATGATCTCAATAGGGCACCAGTAGAGGCTGCAGAGGAGTGATGGTGGCAGTTTGTTTCCTCAGCCTTGTCAGAAAGGGCAGCCTCTGCTATGCTTTCCTGATTAACTGGGTGATGTTGGGGGTCCAGGTGAAGTTCTGACTGATGCGGATGCCGAGGAGCTTAAAGGTGCTGACCCTCTCCATGTTTGACCCACTGATGCACAGCGAGTTGTGGTGATGGTGGTTTCTCTCCTTCCTCAGGTCCACTATCACTTTCTTTGTCTTGCTCTTTACTGTCAAGCTGTTGTTTTGAAATTGCAGCCCCAGATTTTCTGCCTTCTGGTGGTGGGCTGCCTAATGATTGTTTCTGATGAGCTCCCGCAAATTTGAAAGTGTGAATATTCTTATTTGTGGTAACATAGTCATGGATGTAGACTGTGTTCAGCACAGGATCAATTACACAACCTTGAGGGGTGCCGGTGTTCTTTACTAGTGTCCTGGAAGGGATGTTTCCAGTCCTGGTCAGTGGATGGGGAAGTCTGTGATCCAGTTACAAAGTTGTTGTTCAGTCTGAAGTTGAATAGTTTTTATGGGAATATTTTTTGGATCCCAATGCAGGATGTACACAATATTAGGCAAGTGGTTTTAAAGTTGTGGTTGATCTGTGTATTTAGTCCCAGTAAATCTTTGAGGTAACAGCTGCAATAAGTCGACTGCCTCCCCTCAACATGTTTTGTTAAGTGCGTTAGTAGTAGTAGCACACAGACTGTAGATAGAAAGCAACTTGTCGAGCTAGCTCTGGTCAAAAAGTCTCTTGTGTTGTGTGTTAGATAAATGTATTTTTCAGATTGTCCCACACAAATACGTGTAACAGCTGAATCAAACTAACTCAAACTGGTCAGCGAGCGTGCAGAACAGTAGAAATAGCAAAGAATAATTAGTAAATGGCTCAACATCTAGCTTCAGCCACTTCAAATGTTAGCACAAATGCAAATCTACTGAATAAACCATGTTATCTATGAAAAACGTTCCAAAAAATGCATCCACATTAAAGTCAATTCAAACTCATTTTGAACACTAGCCCTTAGAAAACAAAGGCAGTCTCGGAGGAGATAGGAATCTTCTAATTTGCTTTCTGGTCTAAAGGAACATTTCCCCCACATCACAAATGCTAGGTTTGAAAATATCACTTTAATCTGTCTTGCTACATCTGCTCGCAAAGGATTAACTCAACCACTGGGATGATTTCTTCCTCCATCGCAGCCCTTCCCCTGAGAGATGTTTGTATGGTTTAAAAGACATTCTGTAGTCTTTACAACTCATGACAGTATAAATCTTTAATTCAAGAATGGAAAACACAGTAATCGCTGGAACGTTTGGAAAAACACATTAATCTATTGATTTATTAAAAGAAATTCAGGCATTCACATGAAAAGTAGGATAGAATCAGACTGGATGTATTAGTCCACACAGCACTCAAGGCTTTTGTTACAGGGGCATAAAAAATTTGAATTATGTCGGCAGGGAAGCATCGAGTTATTTATAACCTCATTCAGTTTAGACAGAAGACACAAAGTGGAATTCATGATAAGACAGTTTAATCGCCCGATAGCTGCATTTACATGTATTTTAATTTGCTTTTTTCCTTAGTTTTGTTTTGTGCAGTTTCTGTAATGGTTGTATAATTTCTGAAAAATTGACTGAGGTCTGAAGAAAATGTGTAATTTTCCTCTAACGTCTTTCTTGTGTGAATCAGTAATGCAGCTTCTCATGTATAACAGATGAGGCGATTTGATAAATGGAAACCAAACACTTGGTCATTAATATCAAATTAACTGTCAAATGTTTAACAGCTTCTTTCCTCTAAGGAACACTCAGGCCCTCACATGGCCTCACAGACATTCAGGATCAAAACTGTTTCCAAGTGACAGAAATGGACTTCAAAGTGGTTTTTCTTTGCTTCTCCCTGCAGCTGCTGCCATTCCTGCAGGCGAACCTAACGGGCTTCAAGAAACTGGAGATCCTTAACTTCAGGAAGGGCAGCGTGGTCGTCAACAGCAAGATGAAGTTTGCCAAATCGGTGCCGTACAACATCACCGAGGCCGTCCACTGTGTCCTGGAGGACTTCTGCTCTGCTGCCTCCAAGAACCTACACATCCAGATTGACACTCACTCTCTGGACATTGAACCAGGTACAGAACAGTTTGAACAGCACGAAACACCAACAGGTTTGATTACTTAAAAAATTTTAGCGTACTTGCACAGGGACAAAGTCAGATGGTAAAGATACAACCCTACTTTTTAGTTGGACACTGATCTGTCCCTCCAAGGTTTTGCAATGTTGTGATCAAAAAGAATTTCTGCTACTGTACTGCCCCAAATATCCTGACTATAAGAGAGGACTCTTCTTTTTGAGGACAACATCAGAAGACATCACGACAGCAACTAGTGTAAAAGTTTCTCTGAGACAGCATTCATACAAGGAGCCTTTTCTCTCTTCGAAGTGAAACATAAAATATGTAAAACATGACTTTATTTTCTTAATGGCACCAACACATGTTACAAGCAACCTGCAGAAACTCCTGCAGGTTCTACTGTTCTGCCAAACACTTTCAGTGCTGACTTGACTCTGAAAGACTCACTATAAACAAACTGAAAACACCCACTATCCTAGCAACACTATTGTTACAAAATAGCCATAATGCAGCACACTTTGTAGAAGACTGTGTATCATTGGGACTCCATTCGATAACACCTTAATAAACTATTTTCTAGAAAAACATTGTCTCATATTCAGGTCCAGCACTTTACAGTCAACATACTTTTCTTTTCTTTTTTTTATTGTCTGCGTTTATACTCATCGTTTAACACCACAGAAGGGGGTCAACTTTAATGAGATCAATGCATATTTTAGTCTTGCAGCAAAATATATTAATATTTAGTGCATGTGCGCGACCATCACCGGCTATCCCTGGAGGCTAAGCTATCATTCTTTTTTGAATTTTTCTATTATGAGCCAGAGGGGGCAGTGCAGCACCTCAGTGAATTGAGGGGGAAACAAATGAAGGACAGGGCAAGACAAGACGAACAGGGAGGGTACAGACAGGCAGTGCTATTTGAATCCTATTAGAGTGCTGTAAAATGCTGTGTCATTCCCAACAACCGATCCCACATCTGAAAATTGGGAACAAATAATCAACACAGAAACGAATTGGAGACCAGAAGTCCTGACAGTATACAGAATTAGGACGCCAGAGGACAGGAGTGAGAGAGAAATGTATAAAGGGCGTGAGTTTAGTGCAGAGTCTGAAGAGTGACTCCGCACAATCAGGCGGGTCGCATCAGCTCTCAGAAAGGGGACTCGACAGGAGTTTCTTTTCTAATTCCATCCATCCATTATCTATACACCGCCTAATCCTCTGTAGGGTCATGGGGGGCTGGAGCCTATCCCAGCTGGCTTAGGGTGAAGGCAGGGCCACATAGACACAGACAACCAAGCACACTAATATTCACACCTATGGACAGTCTTGAATAATCAATTAACCTCAGCATGTTTTTGGACTGTGGGAGGAAGGCGGAGTACCCGGTGCAAACCCACACCGCACAGGGAGAACATGCAAACTCCACACAGAAAGATCCTAGGTGTCCTAACCAGGACATGAACCGGGATCTTCTAGTTGTGAGGCGACAGTGCTAACAACCGAGCCACCGTGCAGCCCCTCTTTTTTAATTTGACTGTCTCAAATTGGAAACACAAAGTCAGTAAGATGAACTACAATGATCACTTAGTTAGACTACAATGAATTAAGTTTCAGCACTCTTCATGGATGTCAGCGTTGAACTTTAGTGTAGTTAGACTCAAGTGGTACAATCTAAGCAGCAAATCATATGTCTCATGATCCTTGTTGTATGCTGTTGTACTTTTATGACATGAAACACTATGGAAAAAAGTTGAAGGTCTTTACTTTTGGCAGCTGCAACATAGTACTGCTTAATGATGTCTCATGATATCTCTTTATGCACGAGATAAAACACAAACCAGCATGTTATAGTAAGTCGCACTGTAGTAACAGCAGTGCTTCTTTGTATGCAGCTCGGAATCTATAAGCTTTTTATTGTATTCTCCACAGATGAGTTTGAGGCAGGGAGCAGAGATCACAAACACATTAAAATAGACTCAGTAATTAGGTCCATACATCAAATCCACCAACACACGGTGGGATTGTAGAGAAAATTATAGGGCTGAAATAAAAGTGATGAAGACAAGAAGTGAGTTGCAAAATGGAGAAGTGCTGCTGCAACATCTTGCAAACCATTGTGTTTTAGCAAAATCTTGATTGGGGTTTCTGCTGTAACAGTTTTGTGGTACAGAAGGCCGGTATGTACAGAATGCTTAATACTGCATTCAGCCGTTCATAGATACATAAAGTACTTTATTGATCCTCGAAGGGAAATTGCAGAAAACATGCATAAGCGGAGAGATGGAAAGAGTAGTTAGATGATTGAATTGAAGCAGCTGTCAAAGCATTCAAAGCTGCTTTAATCAATATTTTTAACAATCGATCAAATTGCTTTGTTTGTGAAAGTGGTTCCTCACAGTGATAAACCCAGAGAGAATTAATGCTGCGCTTCACTTCCACACAGCTCAACAAAATGTTTGAGCTTCTTAAAGTTTATTGTTTTCATTTCAAACACCACAGCTTTACTGTTTGGATCAGTCTCAGTGTTTCTTGCAGCACTTACACTGTTGTAATACTTGCTTTTAACTGCGTTTTCATGTGCTGCAGGGCATCTTGGGTGCGTAGCATGTGCATGTGCATGTCCTCAAAAATGAACACAGCCAGACCACAGGGGCCGGAACTTGAGAATAGCAACAGTTTTGTTTCATCACAACTGCAGAAAGTCTTAAAAGAAAGTCACAGAGTTTGTTCGGCTGAGAAATGATCATGTTGCTGCTGCCATTTTCTTTGCAGTAGTCTCAACGTGCACAATATCAAAAGCATCTTGCACAAGAATGCAAACGAATATGTAAGCAGTGACACAAGCAAATCTGCAAATATGTGTAGGTAAGAACAAGGAAATAAGTGGCTTGAGAGACTGTCTGGTGAAGAAAGTGCAGTGTTTAGTCCCTGAAGAGCCAAATATTTATCTTAGGAGTTGGTGGAGACAAAAACAGAGCGCAAAGCAGAGGAGTCATGTTCATCAATATGCAATGTACCTGTTGGATGTGAAGGCAACTGTTGGCTACTGAAATCACCATATCCTCTTTTATTAGGCCATGATATGTCAGTGTTGTGTTTGCAGCTTGTTGCACTGCTCCCAAGTGACCTAAAAAAAATCCCAGACTTCAAGTGTACGTCAGGTACACTGATAATAATTCTACACTTATTATGCAGAATATTACGTTGCTATGAGTTTCTTCACCAGCTGGTTTTTGACTTGTTTGCTGCAAACATTTGCCAGCTGGGAAGGAGGTTTTATGTCTCCTTCAATACAGCAGGATGTACATTTTTAGAGGAAACTACTAGGAGGATAAGTCTCTGCCTGCATAGAGTCCTCGGGTTCTCAGTCAGATCCGCCCTTCAATCGTCACTTCTGGCTCAGAAAGAACGGCATAGTGACGTCTAGATTTGCTACATCTATCTTCTACGTACATGCTACGAAGACTAACGAACCAAAGCTGTAAATGTAATTAAAAAACCACACTGATGAAGTCAAAGTAGCCTAAAAGCTGTGAAGTGGGTGATAATTCTCTGTGGTCTCTTCTATAACATGCAGTGTTGACATAAAAATATTGATTGACAATGGGTTGAGTGAATCACTTAAATAGTGAGGCTGATACTGGGTTTTTGAGGCTAGTGCTAATGTTTGACAATTCCAGTAAATATACCGCTTATTGGATTTTTAATATACTTACTGTGTAAACTCATATGCTTGTATTTTCAACAACATTTGGGATGGCGAATGTCTTAAATGTTCTTATTAAGCAAATGTAACCATGACAAATACTGAGTACGACACTGTACAGATAAAAAAAACCAAACTGCTTAGTAGAGAAATATTATAAAAACAACAATTCTAAATGATTTTAACAACAGAAAGACCCAAGGCATTTTTGTACTCACAGTTCCTGTCACTTAACAGCTGACATTTACGGATAATAGTGTATCTGTGATGAAATAATCGAGAAATGTGAGGCTCTTTGTCTGTATGTGCATCCAGTTTGACCCCAGCGGAAACCGTCATTCACACACATGAAACATACAGGCAGATGTATGTTTGAGTAACAGATAAATACTGAGCAGACGCAGTACAAACATGGTGTACATTTCATCTGTGAATCCCTCCAAACATGCTAATTTCCCCGGAGTGCATCTGACGTTTAGTCTCGGAAGCCGTCCACGCCAGAGGCTAAATCTTAAAATTCACTGCAGACTAGAAGCTGAGGATCTCATTAAAATCAAACGCTCCTCGGCACCTCCCGGAGAGAGGAGGATGGTTAGAGGGAGGCGTGGACGCACTCTTCATGAATACTAATGTCGACCACGTTTTTCTCCCTCTTCTCCTTGCAGCCGATCAGGCGGATCCCTGCAAGTTCCTGGCCTGCGATGAGTTTTCTCGCTGCGTGGTGAACGGCTGGACGAAGGAGGCTCAGTGTCTGTGCGAGCCAGGCTACCTGTCAGTGGATGGCCTGCCCTGTCAGAGTCTGTGTGTCCTCCAGCCAGACTACTGCCAAGGAGGGGAATGTCACATAGTTCCCGGACATGGAGCTGTGTGCAGGTAAATAATTGCATACAGGGCTTGTGGGGTGTTGAGTATCAGGCATAAGCTGATCTGTGGCACTCCTCCAACAGCAGCTGCAGAAAACAGTACTGGAAATGTGTAACCAGGGCTGAATACAGAAACAATTTAGTCCACATTTGATAGTTTAGTCTATAAAAGGTGGGATAGCTGTGAAAAATGGCGATTAAAAACCCAATGTGGTGTTTTTTTGGAAACTATGATATAGGACAGAAAACCATGATAACTAAGAAGCTTATATCACAAAAATGTTCGGCAAAGATTACAGAAATGATTTACTGATTATCAAAACAGTTGCTGACTAGTTGCTCAACCATTTTGAAATGACACATTGATACTGTACGACATTATATACAACATTAACAGAGGCGATATACAACATTAACGGAGGCGATATACAACATTAACAGAGGCGATGGCCTGAGTGTGGTCGGAGACGGAATTACGACATTTAAACCATTAAAAATCATGTTAACCAAAGCAGCATGGACCAAACGGTAGTAGTCGATATTTGGTAGTTTTTCCCAATTATTGGTGTCGTTACTTTACTAACTGATTACTGATAGTATAAATTAAAAGTGTTACTTTGGCTCTGATGCAGCTGTCTGTAGTGATTCTGTGGTCTGAAGCAATGCTTCGCCCACAGCTCTGTCTGACTGGCTGTTGCATGTCAGGAGTAACAGCTAATCAACACTGAAAGCTACTGCTTACAGACAGGCACAGATGCATGCAATTGGAGATCGGGGCTGCTCTGTGAATTAGCGGAGCTGTGTTTGGAAGGTGAGGTGATTCACCTCATGGTGTCAGTGCAGCTGGAACTTATTTTGCTGACGGTGCAAGGCTAAGGCTGCCACTAAGAGTTTTGCTATGCTGCTAACACCATCTGGTGCACCTTTGGCACCTTCTAAAGTAAGATTAAGTTTAACACTCTGTTCTAACTGACAGACACGTGTCTCTAGCAAAGACACAACCTGCAAAATTGAACAAGAAACACAAGCTGTTGCCACAAATCAGGAAATTAGGTACTTTAATAGTGGCTAAGGCTATGCTAACGACTAACAGCTAAGTTAGGAAGGTTCCCTGCTATCACGTGCTGCTACTGTGTAACATTTAATGTTTTTTGGTTCCACATATTTGTTTTCTGTCCTTGATTACCAGTAATCAGCATCAGTATCAACCCTGAAAATCTATGATAGTTGATCCCAAAACTGTAGATTTTAGTAGTAAACATGGCTTCTTTTGTGTCCATAACACAGGGTATTAAAATTTTCTGAAGCTAGTATCGGTGCTTGTGGAAGTGGCTGCTTATGTTTTAGACAGAGTTTGATGTGGCCTGTGTGGGGGAAAAAGCATCATTTTGTTTTATTATGGGTATTGGAAGTTGTGCAATGAGTCGGCACAGCATGTTGCCTTGGTTCTCATCCTCCGCCTGGAGGTGTTTGTACAGCTCCAGCACTCTGAGCCTGCTGGTGGGTTTGGGCCCCGCCATCCTCCAAGTTGTTTTACATTTTTACAACAACACCTGGAGACAAATAGACCACCTCTCATTAAAAATATTGTCACTGTAGTCACTGAAACCATCTGCTACGAGACAAAAAGTGTGTTAGTATCCGGGGATCCTGCTGTATTTCTGCATTAAGCCAAGTGCTGTAACAGAAATGCAAACAGTGGCTTCGGCTAAAGTATCTCACTTCTAGAGTAATAAAGAAAAATAATTTAGTATTTCAACTAGTAAAGACATTTGATAATTTAGAAAAAAAAAAAAACAGAAATGATGACCTTTTCTAGCCTGTAGGCAGGTTACAACATTTACATAGCACTTGATTTAGCTTTTATTTGTAATCAGTCCTGTTAATAAGAACTAGGAAACAGCTGCTGCCGCCTGGTTTTAGCATCGGGAAGAGTTAACTTTGTTCTTTTGTCATAATGCAGTTTGCATCAAGAATGCTGTTTTTGTTTGTTTGTTTTAAATTTCAGTTTAAGTGAGTGAACTTGATGATATTAAACTGCCAGGCTCTGATGTTGATGCCAAGCACAGCATGCATGCCGGTATGTTTATTAAAGTGAGTTGGTGATGAATCACCCTCATTCCTAAATGATACATAAGTATTGGGCTAATTTACACACAGAGAAAAATATTGCAAACGTGTTGTCAGTATTTTAGACGTCCCTCCAAAATTTCACAAATCATGTTTGTAGGGAGACTCGTGTCTTATTAAGAAGAGCTGAGCTTCTGCAGGTTCTGCTGTAGTTCACACTCCGAGAACAAGGCGGGTCAACAGCCACAGTTCATTTGATATTAACATTTGCAGGAATGTCAGATTAACCCTTTTAAAACTGGTGTCGTCCCTCATTATGTGTTCCCTACCCTGACTGAGGTGTCACCCTGTCAAACCAAGAGATCATAATTTTCATTATATATGTGTTTTATCTGAGTGAGTCTTTGATGCTAGTGGACCTGGAGCTTCTTCCAATAATGTGATTTTCTGCAGACATGTCAGGTGAAATGATTCTTTGTAAAAGCTCATGATGCCTTGAGTTTAAACACTTAAATATTCTTTAAACTTTTAGAAGTTATCAAGCCACTTTATAATTACTATTACCTTGTGTTTACATGAGAATACTTAGCATATATTATAGTAAATGCGTCTATTAGCTTCAAAAACACAAGTTTTGAATACTAATATAAGCATTTTGGTTATCCACGGCCTTGTTTGAAAAATATCGGTCCATTCGTCTAACGCTCACATTGCTTGAAAGCCTAATTTATATCATGGTTCATTAACTGTCATCTCACAAGGAGAACTCTTGGTCGTCCTAAGATTTTATTAAATTATGAAACTTTAACTGAATTAAAGTTATTTCCAGGACTGGTTAATAAACTGCCTTGCGGGGAGCCGTGGTACTTTTAAAGCTGTGACATTTATAGATGACAGGACTGTATTCTTCTGTCCACATTTGGTGCTCGAGTGAATATTTGTGGCAGCAGGACGGTGTGTGTCAGAATAAACTTCAGTGTGTGGTTTGTGGTGAGGAAGGAACATGTCAGCCACTGAAACACTGATGTGTTTTTAATAGTTTTTGACAACAATGGAGTTCGCTGCCTTCCTGAGGAATGTCCAGGCTTTGAAACACACACAATGCTTGTTAGTAGGATAAATTTGGCGTGCATGTTTTTTTATGGGATGTGTTGACAGTCAAAAAAATGTAGAAGATATCCAGAGTTATCCATTTAAGGACTTTCTGAGCTATTTTGACATTTTCTGATATTTTCTGTGAAAAATATGTATCAGTCCCTGTTTATGTTGCATTTAAATGACCCAAACACATGTGGACATCTGAGAGACATTGCTGTTCACCTGTTGCTATCCTCCGTCTCCAAGTTGCCCCCTAGCATTCAAATTCTGTTTCTGCCTACGCCACTTCTGCTAGAAGGTCAAAGGGCCCCAGAGCACAGTTTTTATATTAGGTTGTCCCCATACAAGTGCCAGATATGTATCTCACGTGCTAGGTAAGAAAACAAAGTATTTCAATATGCAGTACATGTGTCCTGGCTGTTTCTGAGATTTGCAGGACAAAAGACAACCACTGTGTCCTGCATCGATTATAGGTCCTTGTTGAGGACACATAGGGGAACATTAGCATTTACACTACAAAAGATATGTGGTCAAATGCGCCTTACACCACCTCAGCAAGTGGCTTGAGTAATTAGATCACAATGCGTCTTGATGATCTTTTACACTTGCATAGTCCACTTGTGAGCCGAATGCTTAAAAAACATCTACAGCAAAATGTAAAGAGAGTGTAAATACGCACTAAACCAGCGGTCTGCAACCTTTTTTGCACCACAGACCGGTTTCAAGCACGACACAGACCAGTCATTGCGCTCATAACAAACAATAATAGTTTTTTTATTTAAAAAAGTGTCCTAAATGAATACATTTTTTTTAATGCTAGATATATATTTACTTTTTCAAGATTATCCATCTTTTCAAAGAAGCTCTCCACAGACATTTGTTTTTTATTAATTTTGGCAGGCGGTTAAATTGACGAGCACAGACGGAAGTGGCAGGAAGACGATCTAGTCATTTTTCAAAATAAAACACCCTGCAGACAAAACGTTTTGTCTTTCTGTGCTGCCGGTAGCAAATGACCCGTGGCCTGGTGGTTGGGGACCGCTGCTCTAAACTATGATCATTAAAAGGGAATATATTCAGTGGTGGTTTTGGTGAACAACATAGAATAGCAACAGATTTATTTCTTAACAGACTCTAATTTTTGACCTCACCGCAGATGTCTTTTCCCTCTTTTTCCTGTTTTGGCAGCTCTGTTTATGAGTCACATTAATTGGCCAAAGGACACTGCAGCTTTCTAACAGATGAAGCTAAATGAACCTGTTGACAGCTCAGTCTGACTGGCGCCAGGATCTAAATTAGTTCCTCTTATTTCTGTCCACTTTCTTTCCATCTTGATCCTCTTGTCTCTGTTCATGTATGTGTGGACTAGAGCTGAAACAAGTGGGTAGAAAGAGATATTTGATAATTAGGTTTTTTGTCCTGTTTTAGCTACATTTGTCGTATTTCTCTACAGATCGTAAAACACTCAGCAGCTCCAGAAGATGAATCCTGCTTCAATGATTTCTTGACTGTTCCTGTAGCTAAATTTCTTATCAGTTGATGGATGGATTGCCTTGATATTGAATACACACTGGCATGTTCCCCTGAGGATTAATTGTGGTTACCTTGGTGACCCTTTTCAGTTTTAATCTACCGCCATAATCGGCTCACATGTAAAGTTCAGTGTGTTCAGTACTTTGGTTTAAAACAAAATACATGCAAAACTGGTGACCCTCCCATCAGCCAGGCTAACATGCCAAACTAAGATATTGATACGATATCTGGTCAACATTAGCCTCACAGGTTTGCTGGCAGGATTGTAGGTTTTTGGCGAGACTTCACCAGTTCCTGCTTTTCAAATGTGAATATTTGCAGGTTTTCTTGGACTTTTAAAATATTAAACTGAATATCTGAGACTCTTGGACAAACTAACAATTTAAAGATGTCAGTTTTGAAACTTAAGAATTGTGAAATTGTCCTTTTTCACAATTTCTTGACATTTTATTGACCAAATGATTGACTAGATTATACCTTACTCAGGTTTTTCTCTTATTGGAACCTACATGACTTTGATCTGAGTCATTTTCATTTCGTCATTGTGCTTACTTGTGTGTTGACAGTTGTTCTCCCCCTAGGTTCATTTTGAACTTGTACTTATGAACAAGTACAATGTAATTTCAGGTGTTCTCAAAAAATTGGACATTTTTCTTCTTTTCCACTTTTTTCACTCGCTGCCGTCTTGCCAGTAGTGTTTACGCTCTCACATTCTGTCTGCTCCATCTCTCCGTCATCCAGCCTTCACCACTGTAAATCAATGTTAAGTTGATTTTTTTTTTTACAGAGACAAGCATTTTTTCTTTTATTAACTACCATCTCGGAGTCGCTGCCTCTCGACTGCCAGAAAAATCTAATTTCAACCCTGTTAGACTTCATCACCTCAGCTCCTGACACAGAGCACCTCAGAGATTTTTCTATTCAAACTTTAATTTCCCATCAGCTGAACCTTTGCAAAGATATTTTTAGGTTACATTCTTTGTACCTTTGTCAGACCTCTCAGACAGTAGAAATTTCATTTTCTGACTTTCCATTTAGCCTCTGGACGGTGGTGCGATACTGCCGAACTACAGAAGAGACCTACAATATCATGAACACCTGTGTGAGCTAATGCATTCCAATTAATCATCCCAACTCATACATATACATATGGACCTTTTATAACAAAATGCCGTCTCAACTGAGGACTGATTGTCCCTTTTAAGATTATTTTATTTAACTGTATAAATATTAATAGGCAAAACTATTCAATTTTTCTTAAAAAGAGGGCATTAATCAAAGAAAGTGCAAAAACCTAAGCCTCATTTTTAAAACCCACAGTTAAAACTGATGAACTGAACAACAAATAATTTGGATATTAAAAGCTGGGCTGGTCTGAATAGCAATTTCTGTGCTCCGGATATTCAGGTATAATTAATGACGAATATCGTGCTGCGGCGGCTGCCTAGAGTGGGGCACGAGTATTTGGATCTCAAAATTATTATCCGAATACCACCACAACGACTGAATATTTGGATATTCGAATATTTGGGTCCAGGTCTAATTAAAAGTAGATGTTAAAATTTAAAAAGGCATAATTTGAATGTCATGATATGAGACATTTGGTTGTTGGGACTAATGCCATTGAAATTCAATGATTCTCCAAAATAAGTCGCCTTTCACAAACAGTAACTGTAACATTTCATGATTTGGGCATTGTGATGATATGTTTTTAATATAAATTAACAACCGAAATTCTCATAACTTGAATTCTGTCTACACATTCGGACGTTTCTCTTTGAGCTGCTTGGTTAAGTTCAAGGTGTTTCTACTTTTGTGACACCGTGTGCATTTTGGCTTTTGGTCGTCCATAACTTGTCCCCAATCATCCACTCAAACAGTAATTATCTCTATACACAACTCATAATTTGTTTTTTATCCTATATGTTGCACTTTCACTGCACTACCTGCCTTCATTCCAATTTGAGTCTCCAGTACCTACAGCAATACCTGTAGTCCCATAGAAGAAGAAGTACTGTGGCCTTTTTTTAAAGTTTTGGCTCAACTTGGTACTGAAGTATTGGTTGTCTTGCCATTCCTGTGGCACTACACTCAAAACATCCAAAGTCCATATTGGTGGAGATGTTTTTTTAATGAAAGTGAGACAGTATAATGTCTCTAGGATGTATCCTTGATTGGTTCCAATTGAGAATATATGATAATTACAGTTCTGTATTTGAAGTAAACAGAGCAGATTTGCACGCTAGTAGTCACAAATGATGTACTGAGGACGCTGTGAAGTAACTTGTCTCCCAAGTTTAGCCACAGTGGTTTTGTTCTGCATGAATATTTGATCAGGTCTACATGTAGAAACAACAGAAAAAAAGCTAAAGCTGGCTTTCTCTCTGAAATTTTTAGGTACCAGCAGCTTTTCTGTCTCGTCTGGGGGATTGAAGCGGTTCGGGGGAGGGGTGTTGTATTTGTCTTGGATTTGCCACATTTCATTAACACTGAACCCTGTTTGGTTTAATCCAGCATCCAGACTGGCCAAGAACAGAACAGAGAAACAGAAAACGGGAGTAAACAGCGAGCACAACCCAGCAGGTTAATACTGTTGGAGCTGCACGTTCCTTTTAATCTCATTTGGCTGCTAGACAGCACAGTGAGCTGGTAGACGAAGCAGTGAAATCATTCTGGTGTGAGTTAAAGGCTTGTTAATCAAAAGATTCCCTGAAAAGCCACAGAGGGGAAAGCCTCTGAGGCGTCCTATTTCTTTTTTTTTTTGTCTATAGCTGTCTAGGTTTTTTCTTGCACCTTGATCTCCATGCGCCCCAGGTACTCCAGGTCATGTTTCTTTATCCTGGAGTTACTCACTTGCTGGCTTAGACTTGTTTTAGTTGGGTCTTTGACAGGTTAGTGTTGTTGTAACAAACTGATTTCTAAGCCGTCATCTGTGCATGTTTTTCTCTACATGAGTTTTTAGGAGTGATTCTGGAAAACACGGTTTTTACAGTGTCTCTGTAGCACAAGACTGGGTGTATGTTTTTTGACTGCTGCAGCTGTTTATTTCATGATGATTTTTACAATACACTTTCCTTAAAGTAGATATCTTTCAGCTATTTGCATTAACATGGATTTGGAGCCCAGGGAACATTTATCCAATTTATGAAACTGTGTATCTCTGCCAGCAATATTTTTACAATATTCACTGGTTCAGAACCTGTTAAGATAAGATAATAAAAAAAATACAGGATTATCTCACATCTCTTCGTATGGAAGGTGTTTGCATTTCCTAGCAAAGGTCTTTACCACAATAAAATAGCTTACCGGTTTAAGCGTTTGGAGAAGCATTAGTAAACAGCAACCCCGTTAAGTCTGAGATTTTTTATCTTTTACTTGGATGTGCGAAGACTGTGTTGCGCAATTGTGCTTTTGATGTTGAAATAAACTGCTGTGTTTTTTCTTTGGAACTGCAGCTTCTTTCTTGCACTGTCTGCATTCAGTTTGGTTCTGGTCTGTGTTGTGCTACTGAAGCCAAAGCGCCCATGCCATCTACACTGCTTGTTTTTTTCTGTGCCAGCTCTTCTTCACTTGCAGCCATCGCTGGTTCATCCTCCAACACTGGGCAGTTATGCTTGTTAAAACTGCTAGCCAAAAAGGACCATGTCAACCACATCTGTGTGCAGGTGTAGACATCTACAAAGATGAAGAGATTACAGTAATTAACAGCCACTGATATCTATTAAAATATAACCGTGATGATTAATATCTATATTAACCATGATGTTTCGTATGGTTAAGTTTCAGTAACAATAATTACTTTGGTTTTAGTTAAGACTACAGTTTTAATTGTATCCTCTTTAATCCCACACAGTCCTGGACTGCATCACATGAGCAACTTTTCTGAAGGTTTTCTGCTGATGCAGTTTGAGTTCGTGGCTTGTGGGTTGTAACAGGTACCCAGAGCCCCACTTTCTCCTCAATGAGTGAGCTTAACGAGTACTTAAATGTGGAATCTTATGTTTCCACAAACGCTCCTAAAATTTTACACGCATCTCCCACAGAAATACTTAAGACACATGCATGAGTAGTCAGTTACTGTGGGGATGATGATGACGATGCAGAACGCACTTTGAAGTGACATGGTGCATTTAACTGCCAGTAAGCTGTGCTGTATAGTAAAAATACATCTGAGTGGAAATTTTATGTAGTATAAAATAGAATTGTGAAAAACTGTCAGCTCACTACTTTTTTAACACTTGCTACTGGTTGGAGGTCATTTTCGGAAAGTAAACGGTAAATAAGCATCAGTAAAATCTCTAACATACAGTAAAGGAAAGACCGTCAACCAAGAATAGAAAAAGTTAGCAGAAGTGATACTGTAAATAATGCTGTCTGTCAAGATTCTACGACTGAGGCCTGATACATCACCTCTCACCTGTCTACAATGCAGTACTACATTCTCTACCCAGGAAGAACAGAACCCATCCTCACCTGGCCACGAAGGGCCCAAACGAACCCCATTGTGAGAGGGAAGGACCTCACGATTTGCATAATGAGGAGAGGGGCAACTCAGACCCAGCAGACTGAAGCTTCAATAGTGTTAATGGCTCTTGAAGAGTATACAAATCTGAAACTCCCAGCCAGTTAGTTTAGAACTGATAAAGCCTCTTGGGCGAGAGGTAAAGTGTCTTCAAAAATCTCAAGCAACTCCAGATGCTATGATTTAAACTACGAGTGTAAATAATGTTATTGGGCTAAGAGGGGAATGATGATGACTTAAACTGGTGGATTAAATAAAATCACTGGTCATGTCATTTAACTGATAGCATAAAGGATTATGATCAACATACAAACTGAAAGATGCAACTAAATTAACAAACTAATATATCATGATAGCCCTTGGTTCGTTCTACATGTAGTGGAGGTTCTTATGATGTCCTGCAAGTGTAAAAGGTGCAGCTCATAATCTGTGATTTAGATAGTTGTAAGTTAAATTATTATGAGGAGAAAACTCTTAAACTTGCAAATGCCCGAAGGATCAATTGTAAAATCATCTCAACTTCTGTTTGTTTGTTTTTCTCCAAACAAACAGGAAGTGTGATGCAGTTTTTTCTTGTGGAGTCATTAGATGACACATAGTGCTCAAAGCAGTGTATACTGATAACAGCCATTTGTAAAACTTTTAATAAATGGTTTACCCAGACTGTGACTGAAAAACAGTTTTTTAAAAAGGAAAATCTAAGTTGTGGCTGATAGTCAGACATAAAGCTGCCAGCATGCAGGCAGGTATGAGCAAATTATCTTTGCAGCACTGTCATAACAAGGTTTGCATGGGTGCATTACTGGAAAGTTACTGGGAAAGTATTATAGCTAATTATTATAGTTGCCTAACTGGGGAACACAGGCAGTGATGAAATGTATAGTCAAATATTAGTTTGTGTTGAAGCCACAGCTAATAAGAAACAAGACAATGAGAGAACAGGTGAGACAACATTAGCTAATTATGCGTTTGGATATGAGTGGTGAGTGGAGTTTCCTTAGCTGAAATACAATAGATAGAAAGAAACATAGAAAACACAAACTGCAGGGACTCCTGTATCCTTATATTGCTCAAAAAGCAACTCCTCCTCCAGCTTTCAGTGTTAACAGAGTGCTGACCTGAAAAGCTGCGAGTCAAATGCATCTTGACACAACTCATTGCTAAAGGGGAGATTTCTTTCACTAAACTCACATCAGGAATTCCTCTCTAGAAGGAAAACGGCCTCCTGATAAACCATTGATCTGTATTTTAATTCGGCCTAGGGCTGTGTGTCAATGATTTTGAGTTTTGCACTTTGCTCTACAATAAATGCTGCTGGATTTATCTCTACAGTTTATTTCAACCTGCTGTATTTCCCATTAATATGTGTATTGTGTTTCTATGGGTCCGGCTAACTTTGCACTCTTTGCCTCAAATGTAAAGATTCAAAGAAGAGAGGAGTTGCACAAAAACAGCATATACTGAAGCAAAAAGTGAAAGCTCCTTGCAGCTTTCAAAAAACCCTTTTGTAAACAAACAAGTGTTTTCAGACTGACTCAAAGGAAAATGGTAAATGGTCTGCACTTATATAGAGCCCTTTTCAACTTTAGTGGTACTCAAGGTGCTTTACAATGTGTTTTGCATTCCCACATTCACACCAGTGGCGACACAGCTGCCATGCAAGGTGCTAATCTGCCATTGGAAGCAACTTCGGGTTCAGTGTCTTGCCCAAGGACATTTCGTCATGCGGAGGGGCCAGGGATCGAACCGCCAACCTTGCAATTAGTGAACAACCCACTCGACCACCTGCCACTCAAAGGAAACACTAAAATTAGCTGATGACTATATTTGGGATCTCTATCTGGTACGGTCACCTGCATATTCAGCCATGAATGTTGGTTGAACATGCAGATCATTGCATGTAGCTGCTGAATTTTAAAAAAGGCAGCCTTACACATGTTGAAATAAACTGTAATTTACTTTAATTTCATCATCTACAATGATAACTGATCGTAGAGGACTGAACATGTTAACAGCACACCTTAACTCTGTTGTTATACAAAAGAGAATACCTGCTGCTTCTGTCTGAGAGATGAGCAGCAAATTTTAGTCTTCAGTCTTGCACAATAAGCACTTTAATACAGATATGGAGACATGTCTCTTTTTCCACCTTTACTGTGAAGACATGTTTTATATTATTACAATCATCATTTATTGTCTTTGTTTTATCTGTCCAGATTTTTAAATATGGTAGCAGCCTAATAATAAACACTGATATCTGCATACAATTACATTATATTGTGTTATAAACACGTTTTAAATTATTATATGCTGCCAATAGCTGCTAATTAAGTAAAGTGAGGACTTAGTAAAGGAGAAGTTAGAGTATTTCCAGTTAAATCAGACTTCATATTTGATCAGATCAGCAGTATGAAACCAGGTCATCCTCCAGAAAGATGCCAAGTATGATTAAGAGCTCACCTGGTTGTTAAAGAAACCACGTCTTCTGAAGTGTAAAATAAAAATGATGAATGTCTCTGAAACTTTGTCCTCACAGGAGCCAAACGTCTGCTTGTTTGTAACTCAGTGATGCAAAAAAGATTGTTTCATTACATGCAATGAAAAGCTTCAGTCGGGGGGGCACTGGTCACATTTTCAGGTTCAGACATGAAGTGCTTCTCACAGGACTGAGACATAAATAATGTTAGTTTATATAGTCTGCTGAGAGTCCATGTCATTTCCATGCTGGGATGTTTTTCCTGTCTCTATTCCCTTTGGGTCTATTGTATATGGACACATTTGCAGTATTTGCAGATCCTCTCTGATATCTCTGAATCTCTTTTATGAACCCAGAGACGAGGAGAGTCCTCCCTCCGGTTTCAGTACATGTGCAGAGTTGCTGTAGCTGCAGTTTCGTTTTCACACCTGCCTCATTTTTCTTTTTTTACAGACATAAAGACGGCTATAGCCTCCCAGGCCTGGCCAGTTAAGAAAATATATTGGATCGGACGGCACCTGAGAATACTACAAAAGGTAAGAGGGGCTTGTTTTCAGGCGTGAGGTTATTCTGGTTAAATCCCACATGTACAATCATGTGCATCATGCACACTCAGCAAGGCTACAGTGTATAAATTCGAGCTGATTAGGGTGATACTGTTATCAGATGATGCAGAGAACCCCCCTCCACTTCCATTTTAAGGTTACCTCCAAACACCTGAGCATACTATTATCATCCTGTGCTTATTTTATGTGGACAAATTGCTGAGCAGTAATCCATCCTGCCTGTCTGAAACCAAATTGGTTTAGAGCTCCTGTGTGTTTAAGCAGACACAGTGCTCAATGTTGAGTAATTACAGCTCCCAAAGGATGGAGGAGGACCAAATGTTTAGACTGTTGTAGAGCAGAAACTGTCCATGTCTCACCTCGGGGTGATTAAATGCTGCTCCTCTGTGATCCTTTCTGGGGTCTGAGTGACCACCAGGCTCCAATGCAGATTCACTCATTTGTTTCTGCTCGGAACAACAGTATCACTACCTCTTCTTTAAAAGGGACGATAAAACACAGCGCTGGATTGTAATAGTCACCAGGGTCCCACATCTCGAGTCTTTGTTCTCTCTGCTCTGTTGACTCCTGAATCGCTCTGTGCACATTTAGAAAGACAAGCTAAACCCCTGGAATGGTGGGAAAGTTTACTGCTGAGAAGGTAAATTGTATCACTGGAGCAGTGTTGAGGACAGGAAGCAGCAATTTAGGTCCACATTTAGAGGAAAAAAAACAATGGTAATGCTTTATAACATAGTGGTCTGCAATCTGATACACTTCCAATTGATTGCTATCATTAAAATGTGATGTAACCTAAAGTGTTTAAGCCAGTGCACAAAACAATGAGGTTTCTGTCGACTGCTTAGCATACAATTACACTCATCAACAACAAAAAAAGAAAACCCAGTGATGATGTCAGGGATCATTAACTGTTAATAAACACAGCTAACTAAAAAAACCTAGTGATGATCAGACTTACTTTGGCTATTGTGACATGAGCGTGGCATGATTGATCAGCAATTGACAGCTGAGTTTAATCAGACAGATCCTAATGCACCTCATCAGGTTATCGGTGTTAATGAGATTCAGCTGGTTTAAACAGTTGCCCCACTGGCCTTTGGGGTGTAAAACAGTTCTACTGCCTATTTTCCATGAAGTTTATTAAGCTTAATTTTATATTTCATAGACAGTATACAACAGAAGTGACCACACCCCTGTGCAAAATACCTTGAAAGTCAAATGATTCCAAACTGTATCCATCTGTTATCTATACGCCGCTCAATCCTCTGTAGGGTCTGGATGGACTGGACTGGGGTTATCAATGAAAACTTCAGAGTTCAGACAGTTTGAAGGGACATTGTATAATAGGAACGTAGGAATGACCTTTATTCAAGAAAAAACAACCTTTGCTTGCTCTTTGGCACTAAACTGCAAAAACAAACTTTGTTAAAGAACATGAAAAGAACTTTGATGAATATTAAGAGCACATTCTTTGGTCAGAGGAGACCAGAAATATGTTTGCCTCAGATGGGGTCCAGCATGTTTGGTGTGAACTTGGTCAGGACTACCACAGTGAATGCTTAGTCCAGATAGTGAAGCACAGAGGTAGGAGTGTGATGATTTGGGGCTGCATAAGTGCAAAAGGTGTTGAGAGAAGACATTTATAGATGGCGCCATAAATGCCTGTGGAAATACCAAAATATTAGTTGACAAGATGACTCCCAGTCTGCAGAAGCTTGGTAGAAGAGAATTATTCCAGCATGATAACCATTCAAAGCACACCGCCAAAACCACACAAGAGTTTCCAAAGAAGAAAAAGTAAAAACCATGACCTGTACAAGTATGTTGCCCATCTTGGATCCAGTAGAACACCTGCAGGGTATTTAAAAAGAGAAAGAAAGAGCAACACAATCCCTCCAGCAAAGAGCATCTGAAGAAAATAGTGTCTGAACAATGGCAGAACATCTCACCAGAAATTTGTGCAACACTGGCATCTTTCCTGCTGAGGAGAATCAAAAAAGGTGGACATAAAGTATGTTATATTGACTTTCTACTGTGGGGCCTGTGTTTTTAATGTTGTAAATGTTATTTGTGTTTTAATTTGAAACAAGAGCAAGTAACCTACTACATGTTTTGGATCACCAAATCTCCGGTTGTTAACACTTTAACACTTAAAAAAATCTGTAAATGTAAGACTGGTGAAATGTCCCTTTAATGCTATTTCATGTCCCTGCAGACTCCCTGAAACAGGACTCAGCAGCAAGGACTCCTTCATTCATTGGCTTAAAAATCAGAGTTGATGTGGAGCTGAGGAGGTTTCAGGACAAACTGTTGGCTTCCAAACTCCTCAGAGCTTCATATCACAGGACCACCTCCCTTGACAGGGAAACAGATGTTTAGGCCACTTAAAAACTGTCGGACAGCCGTCGTCTGCAGCTGACAATGAAGAGGAGCTCAGTGGACGACTCTGCCACATTGATCGGGTTGATATTGATTGACTCTGGACTGTTTTTTGTACAGCTCTGCTGACTCTGTGTGTGTCTGTAGTGTGTAGGTTGGTCAAGTCTGGTGTCAAATGGTAAGAAATAATTTGATAGCTCTCACAAATATCAAATCAAAGAGACCTCACATGAAGGATATGCTTTTGTTGCTCACAGTTCCCCCAAATTACTTCAAAATTTATGAATAAGCTTTTCCTGATAAATCATTGTACACCTGAACCTTATATATACGGCAGTAGATGCAGCAGTGATCAATAGGAAAATGAGGCAGATGGATTCTAATCATCTTGGTTTGTGACTCCTGAAAATCAAGCGACATCTACTCTTGACCCCTCAGTGTAGACTAGTGTCTTCATGTGGACATGAGTTCTGGAATTTTAACCCAAAACTGTGTTTTCCTCTCCAATGAGTCGATTTGAAGGACGTTTGGAGGTGAAATCACTAAGTAGCTATATATTCTTTCTCACGTCTCTTATTAGACTTATTATCCCGCTAATCATTCTTTGGTTTAGGTTTTACCGTCTCGTTCCAATCCCCAGGTTGGGAGCCAGTAATCTCAGAGTATAGGATGAGGAGCACTACCACTCTGCAAAAGGCTAACTGGGACGCTGTGTGCTAGCATGCTAACATATTGCATCTGAGGCTGTAGGGAGTTAGTTTTGCAGTATTGAAATTTAGATCAAATAAGGAAAAGTCAGAGGATTACCAAAGTTATTACTTTTCATCCTGCGAGGATCAGGGAAGTCTGAACCAAATTTCGTGACAGTCTATTCATTAGCTGTTACATTTCTCTTCAAACCATAAATACTGACCACATGTAAGTGCTGGACGACACGTGACAAAATAACTAAGGTCTCTGGGATCCACCCTCAGGGGGCATAAATGTCTGTAGATGATTTAATAGAAATTCATCCCATAGTTTTTGATATAAATGGCGGTACGGCTCAGCCACAAATATGTGAAATATACAGTAATTCAGTAGTTTAGTTTGTTCTCAAACTCGAGGTCTACATACAATTTTTCTTTACCATGCTGTCAATAGGCTTGACAGCGTCGTAAAGATGTGTCTATGGAGATTGAGCAAAATCGATCCTCTGACAAAGACCATTCTGCATGATTGGAAGATCATGGAACAAAAGAGTAAGTGCACCTTTATTAATTGATTATTTTATCAAACATGAATTTGTTTATTTTGGATTGCATAATGGCCACTGAAATTTCCGGAATCCGATTGGTTGGACGGCGTGGATTGACTTTAAGACAGTTTAACGGGACACCTGTGTTGTTCTATGTTTATGTGCCAGTAACAAACTGGTTTTGTGTGGATTATTAAAGTTGTGGCAGAGCCTTGAAAACCCCTGCCTGTTGACCTCGAGCCATGGAAATGCTGCAGCTCACGAACTATACAGTATATTACGGTTTTGAAAACAGGAAAGCCAGACCAAACAGTTGTGTGTAAATTAACAACCAGGACATTAACAACTGATTACAGATGTTGGAACCTTTGTACGTTGATTCTGCAGAGGAAACCACTTGACTTGACCTTGTATCATCCATGACAGTCGCAGACATTACACCTTGTTGGGTAGCGTCCAGTACTAAAATCATTAGCTCAGGTTTAATCTTGCTCACATATATCTTCACTTGGATCAGCTGTTTGTTAGTTTATAGATTCAAAATGTCGTCATTGTATTCTCCTGTACACTCCATGTAAATAATCTGTCACTGTTCTTGTACTTTGAGTCAAAACATCTACTGATGTTTATTGCTGCTTTTGGGGAAAAAACCCAAACTGTAATGTGGACTTTTCTTATTTAAAATGTTAAAAGATTATTTTATGTGTTGAGTTTCACAAACAATAGCTGGAAATACAAACTGTTAAATAAATAAGTAGATTTTCTTCATTTTTTAAAGAACAAGCTTCTTCTCAGGTTTTGTTTTCCAGCAGCATCACTGAAGTCAAAGAAAGAGCAGAGAGGTGAGTGAAACATGGAATGCATTTATTCATGTGTTAGAGAGATCAGCGTTAGAAAAATGGACAGTGGACAAAGGCAGTGCTTCCCGAGGAATGATTGTAATGTGTGGCGAGAAACAGATCGTTGCAAATTCACAACATTTTCTTGTACATTTGGGGAAATACTTCAAGGTCGTCACTCTGGTGTTCAAACGAATACTGAGATCTTAGCGGCAGGCAAAGTTTAGAACGTGGCCCCTTTACACGTGACATTAACATGCAGGAAAAACTCATCTCACCTGACGAGAACTTAGTGTCCATACATGTCGTTTACAATTTGAAATGTTGTTCTTTACTGTCTGTGTGTTAGATGTCAGAAGTAGTGCCAGCAACTAGATTCACAAACGGGAGCACAACGAGAAAAGCCAGCGAGGAAAAATCGAGACCTGGACACAGGAAGACGTTTGACTTCAAGGTGAGGACTGCATCTGAACTACAGCAATGATGTCTGAATGTGTAACCAAAACATCCAGAGTTGAATCAGGACAAGTGTTACTGGTCAGTTCACACACGGATTAATGTTCCAACCAAAGTTATAAGTTAGCCTTGGTCATAAAGGATTTTCAGGTGATTTAACATCTCAACCTGATGGAGGGTTAAATGGTCGTCACTGAACTTTCAGGTGTTTGAACTGCTTATCCACAAGGCTCAGGTTTCCTGCTGAAGCACAGAGCTCAGCTCTTCATACTTCTGCTTTATTTGAAAATTTACACCAGAATTCACAGTAAAATCCAGTTGTTACATCTGACACCCTGCCTATCTGTTCAGCTGCCACGCTGCTGCACACTTAAGATGTATTTTAACAATGTTCACAGCTCAGGATAAATTGGATTTGAAGAAATACTGGATGGATGGGAGCAACTTTTGAGCCTTCACGTAATTAAGTCGATGCAATGACACTATATCCATTCAATTTTGGTTTATTTGGTCTTTGGTGCTTGAGAGTCGTCCTTATTTTTGGGGGTTTTCAGGCACTTCTCTGTATCATCACACGGCAGGTTGAAGTTTTCAGAAATTTCCACAGTCATAACTAGAACTTGGAAGTTGAAGTGAAAACTATTTACAGGTTGGTAATTACTCCAATACTATATCTGCTGTTTCTGCAGTATTCACTACTACTACTTTCACAATCAAACTAATGGGGATAATTAGGCTACAATTACTTATTAAGTGCACGAATGTATTGACATTTTCAGCACTTTTCAGAGGTGTATAACAGTAATTCATTGTTAAATATCGTGTCAGTGAACTTTACTTGAACCAAGATAAATTAATTCACATTCTCACAAGAATCCTGACTTGTCCATTGTGAGCTGGTGATGCTGTTTTCTACTGTAGTGACAGCGTTTGACTGAAACTCCATAGAAAAGGATCAAACAGCCTCCTGCAGCACAATAACATCTTCTGACAGCTGCAGTCACATACAAACAAGTTTAACTAGTGTTACCGTCTCCAGGGAGACGGAGGGAGAAATAATCAAGGCTTCTGTAAATGAATTTTAGGACTTTTAATACCGTTTAAGGACTTCTTGAGGGAGCTGAATTCACTGCTTTTAGAGACCTACAGATACCCTGAGTGCTGCCTAAAAAGATGCTTTTCAAAACATGATTTGTGAAGCAAATCTATTTAGACATTTGTGTGACGGATGATTGAAAAATGTGGCCAAAACACCTCCAGCGGTGGGAAGCTGAGCGCTTATTTAAGGATTTGTGGCTCTAAAGCCGACCGTGTTAACAGTGGCTGAAACTGATTTAAATGTTTTCCAGACATCTAGGTTAGAACCATTGTTCCAACACAATCGGTGACTGTATAACAACATGGAGTTACCTCATACTGTAATACAGTCTTTCTCCAAAACAGGGTCAATGTCATAACATGCATGTGTTGAAAGAAAATGAGCTCGACACATTTGGGTCACAGTTACGTCTGTTAGTTGTGTTGCTGTCGACTGATGTATTGATTAATTTATTGTATAAAACCAGTGTCAGACATACAAACCTTCACAGGAAGCACTGATTTGGCGATTTGCGGGTCAAGAAGAGACATGTCTGCTTTAAACTGAATTGAATTCATGTTTCGTTCTGCCATCAGGCGCTCTGTTTATTGACTATGTTAAAATGGAACTCGGACCTGCTCCGTGTTGACATTTGGTAATTTTGTCCAGTTTTAACATAGATGTGCAGCTGTGCTTTGACCTGCAGAGCACCAAATCAGAACTTTCCGTCTTTGCTGTCACAGACCTTCAGCCCCTCCTGGTTGCTTTGACCCTATTGATTTTGAAGCCTGCGTTCCTGCATGTTAATGTCGTCTGTAAAGGCGATCAGCAACTTTTCAACAAGATGGATGTTCATGCTGTCAGACAATCTAAGTCACCTTTTTCTGTGGGGAGCATCAGAAGGAACAGAAAGCTCAGGAGCAAACGTAGCAGCCTCAGGGAAAGAACGCAGTGTGACGTCACGACAGATTGTCTATTGTTTTTTTTTATGTACACGTCAGAGGAGACCTGGATTTTCTTCGTAGCTTACTTTGCGTGGTTTATTGCTTCTCTGAACGACCTCACATGCCCGAGCCACTGAAGTAGAAACTGTTCTTTCAAAAATAAACTTTTACATTCCAGCAGGGATATCACTGTCGGCTGAACGTACTGTACTTGCTGTATAGAAAATATTCAGTGAATGTTCCAGTTAAAGGCTGAGTACCAGTGCATTGTACAGAGTTGATGACATGCTCGATAGCTTCTCTCACAGCAGGAAAATGTCCGATCGACATGAAATTCGAAGGAATCAAATGATGTTTTGAAACAAACTGCCCGATGGAATGATTTATTTTGTAAAGATAATGTCAATGAAAAACATGTGAAACTACCTTGGGATTCACTGCATTGGCAAATTACCAAAAAGATCAAATTCGAAGACGTTAAAGATGGCATGGCTGAGTTGTCGAGGATATTTTTTGCAGCGCTGATCTTCTCTGAAACAGCAGCAACGTGTGGAGTTTTATCTCAGCAGTTGCATAATTGATTCACATTTTCTGCTTTGCTTGATGAACACGGACAGAAACTAATCAAGGAGCTGCTCTAGACGAAAAAAACCCAACCAGGGTTCAATGTTAAGAGCGACGTTTGGTCTCAAAGTCAGACATTTCTGGACCTTTCTCATTAGCTTTACTAATTTAAATCACACATAATGAGAAGAAATAAGGAATCACTACATAAACAAATCAACGAGGTCTCGAGTTACATTCGGTTGGAAAGACAAAAGGAAAAATAAAAAAGTATTAGCAAATATTGGACTTAATTACGAGTGGAATAATCTGACACTCATGCAGCACTGCCTCACGGTGAGAGCTGACAACTCCTTGTGCAAGTTTTTTTGCCCTGTAAGAACCACATGAAGACAATGTAAACAGCAGGTTTTAAGTCGGAGAGGGATCACCAGCTAGCTGTTAAGATGGAAGCGACACACCAGTGAGACTTCAGTGTAATCATCAGAAATGCATAATTACAGAGGAATTAAAAGTTTTCTGGTTTGGGGAGGCAGCTTTGAACAAAAAAATAAGTCCTACTTTTCGGCAATTAAACCCTGTTAAAGTAGTATTAAGGCCTCATAGTTAGACTTGCAGAAATGTTACAGAAAACAGAATTCCTTGGAAAACAACCGGATGTGATCATTTAGTATGATTTTTCTGCATAGGGTTCAATGCAAAACTTCCCTGCCCTGCCCATCGAGGAACTGAAAGCCAGCACGAACAAAAACTTATCGACAAAAGAAGAACAAAAGGACAGTTGAGAAAACCCGCGTTGAATGCCCTGCAGTCAGAACCTGGTGCAGTGCGCTCAGACGCCATCTGTGTCAGGTAGCTGGTGCATTCGTCCCTTTGTTTGCAGTGCGAAGCCCCGGGCCCCGTCACTTAGACATGCTCTGCAGCATGGCCGTGGCGTAGGTGGGTCGCGCCTGCCGGCTCTCGATGGCACTGCGGAGGTACTGGATGCCACCGCAGCGCTCCCAGATCTCCTCAAACTGCCGGGGGAGGATCTCAGCGCCCCTCTTCCTCGACAGGCCCGTCTCCTCCAGACTCAGCTCGCACATCTCCATGTCATCTTTCCCTGTAAGAAGAGACATGGTCTGCATTTAGCTTTGATTCAACAAGTAATGATCAGAAAATCAAACAGATGTGTTTTTAATGTGAACTAAAGTCATATTGGCTTAAAAACTGAAAGCACTTTATGCTTTCTCTGCACACCGCCTGCTGAACTCTTCCACATGGCCGTCACTGGAGTGTTGTTAGCTGGTTTTCAGGATAACTTCACACTAGAAAATTACCACAAATCTTTTTTGTGTGTGGTGCAGGACAACCATGTTTATATATCACAGATTTCACTGTGTGAACTTAGGATAAGTCCCTCTGGAAGGTTTGCAGATGTACGAACTCACAGAACGGGCCTGTAATATCATCAGAAAGTCCACAATGAAGCCCTCAGGCCTCTTTGACATCCTAAGCAGGAATACACCTCAAAGTTTAAGGTATGGGCCATAGATCAATCTGTTTTAGGAGGCTAGTGTGCTAATATTCTGAAGTTAGCATTCTAAAAGTTACATATTTATGTGTAATATGTTAAGACATTAGACATAAATGTCAAATATAAAGACATAATTGGTGTGAAGAGCCAAGCAAAACAAAAAAAAATACAGTAAATATGTCTGTATCATCACATCATCATCAAGACTTGACACAGTTACATAAATAAGGTTTAAATGTACCAGACTGATTGATGATTTTAAATATTTTGTCTGAATAAAACCTGTGAAACAGGAGCAGCCAAGCTTTAGCAGACAACATATTTCATCCCCCGAACACATTCAATTGTCGAAATTTACTCTCAGTCAGTAAAACACACAACATCTGAAGCTGTAAAGGCAATAACAGGAAACAGCAGTGTGTTATCCAAGTGTCATATGAGGCAGTTACTCACCCACATACTGCTGCTGCACAACTCCAGCTATTTCACTACAATATGAGCTTCTGGAGACCCGACGACCACACAGTGTTTAAATCACACCGTGCAGCGTCGTGGTTTCATAAACCCAGAGCTCACAAACGTTCCTCAACCCACAGACGACTGCAAGTCAAATAAAGTGGAGAAAAACACTGGAAGGAGTCGTGATGTTTGAACTCATCAACACACATATGTTCAGACAGATGGGTAAACAAAACAACAGTTTTTTTTTCTTTTAGTGTTGTTTTGACTCGTCTTTTGGTACAATCTGGGATTTTACAGCTCGTTTAGACACTTTTACTGGTTTCGTTTAATTTGACCGTCTGTGGGGGAAACTTGTGGAAATCCATTCTTTGATTATAGTCAGTTTGATTAACAGTGTGTATGAAAACAAGGGGATATTTAACATTTAAATACGAAATAAAAACATGGCGCATTTGAAAAAAAAAAGCTACACGAAAATAGAAAAAACTTAAAAATAATTTTAAAAAGCAGGAAAAGACATTTAGGACTGACTCCATCTATATATATTTCCACTTCAGGAAGCAGGTAGTTGGAGGATAAAGGTCAGATTTAGCTTTAAGGCTAGCTGTGGCTATTGCTAGCTATGATTAACTGGTTTTGTTCCTTTAGCCGTGCAGTTGCCCTATGTAAATAATACATATAAATACTAAATAAATGCTATCTGGTCAAATCAGGCAGTAACAACATATTTGACTTGATATGTAGTTACTGCATTGTGTCTTTGTGGGATAGTTTGACATCACACAGGAAAATATAGAGATTCTACTGACGGCTGAAGCAGCACAAATATGCATCGACTGTATCAAGTCACGTAGCATGAATCCTCTGAGCGGCTCATGACTGTGCACTGTGAAGTTCAGATGGGAGCCGACAAGAACCCATTTCCAGCATCCTCACAGGAGAAATTAACTAATCCCGGTCGATGATTCATATCAGACGTCGAACACAGGACTCCTAAAAAGTAAATGCCTCTCAGTTTTTACAGCTGCCCTGCGGAGAACGGCCTGACGGTGCATTATGAGCGGAGATGATCAATCTGCTGCACTCTCACAAAGTCACAGTCCTGGACACTGATTAAAGTCGACCACAGAAGTGCCACTGTTGATTTCTTCTGTTTCTGTGGCTGTCAGAGTATCGACTCATTGATTTGCTCTTTCTCGCTCCATGCTATCGTCCTTCCTTTCCCCCTTTTGTGTTGGAGGCTGTAATGAACAGTATATGCTGCATACATTGACACTTATCTCCCTGTACATGAAGTTATAGTATAGTGAAAGTCTTCTCTTTCACTGGAAATTCTCTGCCATAGCTCAGCACAACTAATTTATCAACTTTGGAAATGGAATTTCTGCTTGTCCCATCTCTTTCTTGTTTATTCATCCTCCTTTCTTTCCCTCTCTTTCTCCTTTAATCTGTCATCAGTCCTTCCTTTCCTTCCTTAATGCCTACTCCTCCAATTTTTTATTGCTTCCTACGTTCTTGATTTTGTTTTTACCCTCTGCTTGTCTATCCTCCACATCTTCCCCTCCTTTCTTATGCATCCACACGTCCATCAATCAATCCTTTCTTTAATCACTGTCTATAATAAACCATGTTTCCCTCCACATTCCCTCTCTGTGTGGTACTGACCTGCTACCAGCAGGATGGGGTGTTTATCTGGATGCAGCTCCATCTGCCTGGCGATCCAGGGGCCGTCAAAGTGAGCGTACCACCAGCCCTTCTTCTTGTTCTGGGGGTCTTTGTACTGGTCGCCCGGCCGGATGAACGGGATGCGGAAGTAGCGCTGCTGCCGGTTCATCGCCACCTCATACTGCCGGGCCGGTATGGGCGGGGCTGGGTTCTGCTGGGCTGTTGATTGGACGGAGAAACAGTTAGGAGTCTTTTACGGATGATAGCCAGTCAGCCTTCATGTTCACATGCAGCTTGAGAAGCAGGTAATGGGAAATGTACTTTCAAACTGCTTGTCAACCTGTGTATTAACCGAACTAACTAACTTTTTAATCTTCAGTGTGTGAGCTCTGGCTGGAAGCTATTAACCGCCACAGAAGTCTCTGTCATGGTGGCCGCTGTGAGATAATCCTCCACAATGCTCTCTGCTTCCAACATGGGACTGCCTGTAGTCTAAGCAAAAGCCTCCTCAGGTTGCTACAGAATTAAACAAAGCAAACTAACTTCAGTCTTCCATGCTAGTAAACAATGAGACTCTACCTGGTGGTGAAAACAGGTACTACAGCTAACGTACATTACATTTTCTGACATGACTGTTATTTGTCTCCTGCATTTGTCTTGTTGGCAGACTCTTGACAAGCAAGTGTGAAAGTTGCTATTAAAGAGAAAGTTCATCATGTGGTTGATGTTTTAGGCTATATCTCCACTGACTTGGCACCATGACATTCTGCTGGCATGGTGTGAATCCAGCATTAACCTGGGTGGTATCTATCCTGGACTTGCAGACTCTTTGAGATGTTTGTATTTTCTCCTGACACTCCAATATAATGGAGATGAATAGAATTTAGTCTGTGGTGTTCAAAGCAGCAGAAATAAAAAGACATTTGAAATTAGTTTACATGTCCGAAAGTCTTTTTTTTTTTTGCCTCGTAGTGTACACAGCATTAACGCCAAACAGCATCTGCGCTGCATATTAACCTAAAAGTGCTTTGAAGCTGCATTTGCATTATTTATACATTTATTAATACACAGGTGAGAGCAGTGGAATAGGACTGATGTGAAATGAGAAAACATAAACTAAACATGGAACAGAGAATCCCAATCACGAAGAACCAAGCTGCGAAATGAATTCTCCTCAACATCCATTCAGTGGGTACATTTCCCATTAACCCGCTGCATGTAAACATGAAGGGCCGCTCTGCTGTGCTCGCATCAGGTCTGAATAATGAAGCCATTCCCTGGTCTCCATGTTTAAGTCTAGTCAGTGAGTCCTGCTGTTAGAGCTGGAGGAGGGTCAGCACAGATCACAGCAGTGCTGATGACAGAGGGAGGAAATCAGCGAGATATAAAGCACAGCAGATGTTTATGAAGGGGTTTGCAAACGTGTGAAACATAAAACGTACTGCATCTTTCTAGTGGAGCGTAAAGTGAGAATCTACACAGACTGAAGAAGCTTCTCTACTTGATAAAGGAAGATTGAATCAGCACCCAGCAAAAATGTACATTTCGTAAAGCCATTGCATCTCGTATTCAGTTTTTAAATCAAGAACTATATGAAAGAAATCACTTGTTTCTCATGCAGCTCAGCTTGAGTTAAAATAAAATGTATTTTTATTCCAATGTTACAAGCTGAGCAGTGGAAACAAGGCGTCTGGATCTTCTTTCACGTGTTAAAAACAGTTTATTGATTCCAAGATTGAAACACCTTGTTAAAAAGAGTTTTTTCAAACAAACGAGAGGGACCATCTGTTTCAAAGCAACACAACCTTCTACCGTCACCCACAAAATGTGCCCGCAAACAACCTTCAAAGAGGCGAGAAATTGAAAAAGAACCCCGCCAAGAAACTTCACCTCCCAGCGTCGGCAACATTTAGCAGAAAAAACAAAAATCCCTTCGACGTCACCAACAAGAACACCCCGAAATCACGCCTTTTGTTCAGAAAAAGAAGCAGAAATGGAGAAGCCTTCTTCAGAGACACTTGAACTTAACTCTCTGCTGCATTCACTCTGATTACTACTTGTCGTACTTCCTGGCTTGCTGCTACAAAAGTGCCCGAGGTGACTCAATGAGGGGTCGAGAGGTGCATTCAGGCTTCAAGGCTGACGAAAACATGGGGTACACAAACCAAACGCTGACGCAAACTGCAGCTGAGACACAAACAAGTCGACTAAGTGACTTCACCTCAGGTTTCTGTACTTCTTCGGATTTTATATAACATCAGAACTTTAAAGGTTTACTGTGCTGACACTGGCCTTTAACATGGTATTTTACAGCAGCCACCTCAGTGATGTGTGTTGGCTAAACATGGGAGTTTTACCTCATGATAGAAACATCTGTAAAAACTTAATCTGTTTGATTATGCATTAGCAGATCAATTCCTTCTAATAAAGTCTTAGGATGTCTTGGAGTTTAAAGGGTCAGTTCATCCAAATTACAAGAAACAATCCCCCTTTTCTCTGGAGTTTTTGAGAACTTTTGTGCACTGGCAGCTGTTTTTCCAAAGAAAACAAAGAATAGGCCCACTTACATCAGGATCTCAGTAAAGAAAGATCAACTCTAAATGTAGAAAGGTGGAAGTTATTAACTGACCATCCAGGAAATAAGTGTGTTAAATAAAGGCTAAACATATTGTCCATTAGCATCCAAGCTAACAAGCCTGCTATCTGAGAAGTTTGCTAGCCCGTAGAGCTTCTTCCCGTCAATGAACTGAATGAAACGATGTGCAGCTGTGAGAACAAAATGCCAGAGGGGACAAACTTTGCAGAGCATATAAAGTAGAAATTGAAATCCCGTTTCTGTACAGCTAGCACATCAGCTAGCGGCGGGCCCAATCTGGATGGTGAAGCTGGTTTGAGAGGTGCGTTACCTTTTAAAAAAAAATTTGAAACCATCAACCACAGACAGAATCTATAAAAACAGAATAAAATGTTTGATTTTTAACATTCCCGCAGTTTTGAACTAATCATGTGTGACGTTTGGTTCAGTGCAGGCAGTGTTCGCACAGAGCAGATACGACAAAAGCAGGACAAGGCAAATGAAAATATCTATAGTATGTAGAGTCACCAATTTTTTCCAGTAAAATTCTTTTAAGTCAATTATTGTGGAGCTGTTTTTTTTTGTCAAAATCTAATTTCTAGACCTTTTCACCCTTTACTGTTTTCAGATGGAACACATTCAACTTTGTCCGGTCATGTCTAATACAGCTTTTGATGTTTGGTAGACCTACAGCTTACTATTATTTACATTGTCGATTATTCTGATTGGTTCTTTTGGTTTTTAAAATGTCAGAGAATATTTAAAAAATCAGTGGAAAAATCCAAGAAACGTTCAAATTTAAGAAGGAATCCTGACATTTTGACTTCTCTCTGAATCATGTTATAATAGTTGCTGATTAATGCAGTAACTCACATTTACCTTGACTGTGTTTGTGTGTCTCAGCTGGATGATAGTGAGATAGGAGAAATGTAATATTTGTGATTTGGGTGAAGTGACCCTTTTATTGCAGGGGTTCACGGAAGAGTTTACATCTTCCAGCATTGTCTATATGATCTTTTGAAGCTTTTTTTTAAACTAAACTTTGCCAAATGTTGCTTAAAATGATCAGCCTTCAAATGAAGCCTCATGAGTCAACCTCCACTAAGAATTTAATATTTGCAGCAGACATAAAGATAGTTGTGCCTCACACAGCTGAATGGGCTCTTATGTATCTCAAATCTTCATTAAGTCGGGAGTGAATGGACTGAAGCGTCTGTGCTGCTCGAGCGATGGCACCTTTTACAGCGTTTCTCTTCCAACCAGCGGCCTCCCATCATGCTCCTCTAAACGTGATGCTATCACCTGTCCAAACACAAGCCAGGCAATCTGCCCTGAAAGCCCTCTGTCCTTCTCCCTCTCTCCCCCTCCTCCTCAAAGGGGGGAGTATCAATCCCAGCAGCCTTAAGAGCTCAGGGGAATAACATCGGCTCTTTATCAAACCATTATGGCTGCTGGAAGGCGAGAGCGAGCACCGGCACGCCGCTTGTCAAGACGAAACGCCGGCTGTGGTGGAGCCTCAAAATAAACTCAAGTGATCTCTTCCACACATGTCTCAATACAGGCAGCAGTCACCACAGAAACCCATCAACCCTCCCTCTCCACAGTAAGAGGGGAAGTTTTCTATCAAACCGAGCAGCTGAAAGCACAAACCAGCCATCCCAGTGAAGAGCAGACCTCTGCTATGGGTGAGAGGTGGGGGGTTAATAAAGGGGTGGGGTGTAGCTCTGCAGTTAGTAGCGTTACACACTAGAAGACCACTTACATGCTTTTCTCACAGGAGGTGCATGATCTGAAAGTAAACATGCCAGGTTACACGGACGTACAGCGTAGGAGGTGATGCAACACAGCAGCAACAATCAAACAAGTGAGATGTCTTTTCTCTTTTTCAGACAGACGTGGTAACATGTAATGAATCAGAGCAGACAGAAGAATGAACAAAGAAACACTGTTCACATGTCTTATTGTTACTTGTCCCAATAGATGTGTTCAGATATGGTGACAGAATGAAGAGGAAACAGTAACATGGATGAATTGTGTTTTCCAAATTACACTTCAGGATGCTCTTTAGATCAGACTTTACCACTGCAGTTATATTTTAATGGTAAAATATGCGGAAAAATGTAAAAATTGAGCTGCAATATCGGAAACTTTAGGATTGTTCAGTAAACTCTCGAAAGGATCAGCCTGAAGAATCTTACAAAAAACAACCAACAGGTCCTGTGTGTGTATAGAAGCCACATATATAGGTATAGATATAAAGATGTATCTTATTCCTTTGTGACACAGAACTCAGCTGCTGTCCAGTCAAGCTATTAAAAACTCTTTTGACTAACAGAGAAACTCTATGGTTCTCATCCAGGACTTGCAGAACCAGTTCCGCTCTCACATCTGGTAAGGGGCCATTTTCACCAGTTCTTCAACAAGTTCTGTAGGTCTACAGTTTGCTTTTTCCGAGAAGAGCCTTTTGAGCTTCAGCTGAACATCCAAATTGACACTAAAACCTTCGGACAAAATCCTTCTTCTTCATTCTGCTTGCTTGTTTTGATGGGCTTGGTACACTCGCCAGACCGACGCCATCATGACTTCTGTTCAGATCTGATTGGCCTCTGGGTCTTGCTGGATACCAATAGTTAGGGTTCAAGACCAAATGTGGATCCATCCATTGCTGACCAACAAATGCCTTCTTTCCTCCAGTTTGTTAGAAACAACAGGGAGCAGCTGATTTAAGAAATAAAAAAGAGGAAACTAAACCAAACACACTGTAGAGTTTGAGTCTTTTCACGCTGGTTTGTTACCAGCGTCCTTTAACTGGTGCAGATCACTGGTAACCTGTCAGTTGGATTCATGATGTTTGCACAATGTGTTTGTTAAGGATTCCGAATAAAGCAGCTGCAACTTCTATCCTGGGTCAACACATTGTTGCTCTTTCTCCAGACTTTGGTGCCATTTTCCAGCAGCAGGTTCTGAGCTCCTCTTGGGGCCTTTGCTTTCGCAGTGAGCGTAATAATATGGACATTTTATCCGAGAGGTCCTGGTTAAAATCCAGCCTGCGACCTTTATCATTTATCTTCCCCCTGGCTTTTCTTTTCATCCTGTGCGCCTCAGCTGTGGACTATGAAAGAAGAGAGAAAGACAAACGGAGCTTCCACCTGATGACTGACCGCTCGGTGCAGGAGTGAAGCATTTTCCTGAAATCAAAATCTCATTTCGACTAGAAAGCATTCAGAAAGCGTACGCCTCTGTGAAGACTGAACAGCCTCATAATGTGAAACAAAATACGCTTTGGCTGTAATGGCAGCTATGATTTACATAAATGAATTCTTACAAGACAATGTGAGCTTCATACAAGGACAAACCGTGGCCTGCTGTAACAGAGTGAGACTTTTATACACATATTTGTACTGTCTGCATGTAGCGAAGAAAATAAACTGCACGGTGCATTTAATGTTGTGATCAGACAACAAGAAATAATCCTAATACAGGCCTTGGACCAGGCATCAGCGACAGACGACCAACATGGACGTGTTTCTAACATCCAACTAAAGCTCCGAGGTGTCCGACTGTTTTTCACCTTCGACTTTAACACTTCCTACATTTTATGTTATGATATTAACTTGCAGAGTTCTCCGCCCATAAACACGAAGAAACAAAAGAGTTACCACCTCACTCTAACTCCGCTTAGTCAGAGTTTAGAAGCACCTTTAATAGACGATCATTAAGTGCAAATGCAGTTGTGTAGCTGTATAACCAGACAATGAATGACATATAGTCTGTTATCCTTTTGTCTGTCTGCTCTTTCCTCACCTAAGGTCGAGGCAGACGTCTGCCCTCTCTAAGCCTGGTTCTGCTAAAGGTTTCTTTCTTTTAAAAGGGAGTTTTTCTTTCACCGCTGTCACCAAAGAGCTGCTCAAAGGGAATCTTTGGATTTGCTGGGTTACTCTTTATAATATTATCAGGTCTTCACCATCCCATGACAAGTGCTCTGAGATTACTCATGTTGTGAATTGGTGCTGTGTAAATAAAACTGAATTGAACTATAAAGTGTCCTTGTATCACATCACAGCGTTATACACCATCAGTTAAATGTTTGTATAGTGCTTATAAATGAGGAATAGGCAGATTTAAAGTGTTGTTTATGCAAAATCTATCTCTGGAACTGTAGCGATGCACTGATTTGGATTCACCATGCTATTCAAGATGTGTTATCAGCTGGATATATATTGACCGGTAGGGACACTTAAAGTATCTCCCATTGAATAGTGGTGTAGCCGTAATTTAGCATTTATGGGGAAAAACAAAACCTGTCATCTTCTCTAAGGAGACTTAAGTTTGTAGCCATTCACGAACCGTAATTATAGTTCAGATTTTTCTGGCTTAAGACTTGCCTTCCGCTCTCACTGATGGATTGTAACCACATGTTAATTCAATTCAATTCAATTCAATTTTATTTATAAAGCGCATATATGTCAATGTCATGTGCACTGACATGTCCTGTCATGTTAACACATAGCGCTTTACATAGCAGGAAGAACAGAAAACAGAAAACCCAACAATCCAAAGTTGCTTTTGAATTCCCTATGAGCAAGCAGTCAGCGACGGTGGGAAGGAACCAAAAAACCCCTAGGATAGGGAGGGGGGACCGACAGAACCAGGCTGAGGGAAGGCGGCCATCTGACTGGTTGGGTTGGGAGTGGGGATGAGGGGGGGAGAGGATAGCAATGTTACAAAACTCCATTTTTTCCCAATATATTTAAAATCTCCTCTGAAGATTTTACATTACATGCACTTATTCACCCGAGTGTCGGGGAATGATGTTTACTCATAAAAGGGCCTTTAATGGGTTGATAACATCTAAATTGGGTGCAAACTGCAAACTATGAAAGATGGGAATCATTATCTACCACTTCTCTAGAGGAAATTGAGACAAAACTTCAAAACACTATGATTAAAATTTGTTAACCAAATAGAGGACAACAAATTTTGACTGAATTTGAGCAAAAAAATCTCATTTCATTCAAATATGCAACAGCACACTGAGTGTTCAGAGTGTTGAATCTGGTGGAAATGCAGGTGCTGCAGCCTGATCAGAGAAAACTAAATATTCATTTTGTGTCACAGTTCAGGGGAAAACTAAAATGTTAAGTGCACAGATGATCACATTGCTTCACTTTTTCATGCAGATGTGCACAATAAACAAATCACTCGTTTCTATCTAATTTCTAATGATGAAACATCTGTAGTTGTTTTTTATTCCAACACATGAACTGGCCTGAAAATGCAACAAATATGCAGTGGCTACTCTGAATTCTGTGGCTGACCACAACGTTTCTGAAAAACCTGTTTTATGATAAAAACATGAGAAGACCAGTGGAGAGACCTGGATCAGGTCCTGGATCAGATGTCATATTTACATGCCACCTGCCTGCACACACAGAGCCAGGACTCCCATTAAAACCAGTTCTTCAAAGTGCTGTTTGTGTCGGGAGTCAGATCAGCAGCAGGACAAAAGCTGCGACTCTCAGTGGAAGACGAGGATGAAGGATGAAAGAGGGTGTGTGGGCTCGCGGTCCAATCAGTAGTCTGAGCAGATCACACAATAGACGGCTCTGAATAAGAGCTCTTTGTCGTCATGACAACTCGACGTGTGGCACAAGGAGATGAGGCGATGGCGGCAGAGAGGTGAGAGACAGAGTCCATTTGTTCCTCATGTTGTCGAGACGGACGAACACGACAAACTGTCACAGACGCTGAGAGCCGAGATGTTTATCTTCATTAAGTTCAGTCAAATTAGGAAGGAAACAGCCAGGAGCCACAGTGGCTCGCAGGCAGCTTTACAGTATGTCCACATTTATGAGAAACAAAAAGAGAATTAAAAATGTTGTGTAACAGATTCACATTAGGAGTCTGTGCTCACACACTTTTTAAATATTCCTCGACCAGCATGTGTCGTCATTCATCAACAGAATTTGAGCGTCTGGCCTCTGATCTCCAGCTCTGTCAAGATTAACTTCTGTTTCCTACAAAACTTTTAGCTTGTTTTAAATTTTTAAGACATTTCCAGACATTCAGGCGTGACTGGGAACATGAAAGAGAAACATGTAATGAATGAAAGAGCTCTGCCCACAGGGTTATATAAAAGGAGTTTTAGTGTTCAGAAGCTGCTTCTGAGATTCTCTTGAGCAAGACATTAAACCTTCAGCTGCTCCTGTGGAACAACAGAGAACTATGCACTGACAGAAGCACAGAGAGTTTCTCGCTGTTGGAAAAACAAACAAACATTAAAGACACATTTAGAGAAACAACACAGTGGCTGCTGTCAGGTGTGTCGTACCGTAGTCGATGACAGATTTGGGCGCTCGCTGCTCCGTCTCGGTGTTCCTCTTCTTGTTCTTTGACTTCCAGGCGTGGTAAACTTTGAGCCGGCGGTGGAACTCCTCCCTGCAGGCGGCCAGCAGCTCGATGTCTGGGGGAGAAACATTTAGGAAATGAGTCTAAACAATAACTGACACTGCAAGTCAAAATTTTATATCATGTTTATAAAGAGACGTAATTCAAAATTCTAATTCTAATGCAGAGTGACACCATGTGTGTCCACCTTCACTCCTCTGGTTTCAGTTTTTCCACCAGATTGAAGGACTTGGCTTCATATTTGCTGCTATTCAGGCATCAGAGCATCACTGAGGTCCAACACTGATGTTGGGTAATAAGGTCTGGATCCCAGTCAGTCTCCGGTTCAGCCCAAACAGGCTGGATGCGGGTGAGGTCAGGGATCTGTGCAGGCCAGACTGAACTGGGAAAACTCAGCTGGATCTGTGCACAGAGCTGATGTCGTGTTGAATCAGGAGACAGAAACTACACAGGAGCACTTGGTTATCTGATTCAGAGCCTTTTACTGGATGTACCCCCAGGTGGGCTCAGTACCCCTTCAGTAGGTGGGATGGCTCCATGGGATTATCCAATATTATTTCATTACATTTAAATGGAGGCCGATGTATGACTCCATGGACAACACACTCTCGTCATTAACATGTCATCCACATCTCTATAACTTACTCTGATAAAGGAAAACACAACAGTGACTGATTGAGGAGCTGCTGTTAGAGAACTGTACGCTTGTTTTATAACAAATTGCCCATTAAATCCATGAAAAGCTCATTTCATTATGCAGATTGATTCAGCTCCCCACTTACGGATCTTCAACACTGTTAACAAACTATTCCACAAAGACACAAAAGAACAGCTTCATCAGTCCTGATAACAACCATCACACATTCATTCGTCTACAAGATTTTAACCCTTTAGAAGCCAATTTGTTCACATAATGAACAATATATGAATTATTTTCTGTAAACCAAAATCTGAGAGGATATTTTCTCACAGTCTGATATGACAATGGTTAGCAAAGACTCTGATACTGATGTATTATTTTCATAACTACCAAATACTCATTTATTTAACACTCTTAAAAAACAAACTCTCTCCACACAAACCAGCAACATCGTCCCTGATCAGCTATAAATCCCTTCGGTACTGCCTCTTGATTACCCGTCCACATCTGGAGGTGGTCGGGCTGACATAAAGTCAAATTTATTTCCTAAAGTACACTGAAAAACTACACAAATTAAACCGCAGTACGACTGAAACAGCAGGCCGTAAAAACAATAAAACAAAGTGACTGAAAGACATAAAGACTGGATCTCAGCGAGCTCAAGAATCGAGCGTTCGATTTAGCGGTAGGTGTAAACACAAAGACTGAACAACAACCAGATACAGATCCATGTTAGTAACTGGTGTCTAAATGAGTCCATGGAGGTGTCCATTTCTGGGTTTAGTCCCTTTGTTTCACACCGAAATACTGCAGCAACCAAAAACAGATGAACTAATTCATTCATGATTCCTACATGATGAATCCTGACAGCTGTGGTGGCCCCGAACAGCTGCTTTTTTACTGAACATTTTTCAACAGCTACTTAATGGTTTGCCATGAAATGCGGTTTAGAGATTCATGTTTCCTGCCGGCTTCATAAAACATTTGTCTGGCGTCACATACAGTGATGATAAAGCTCTTTTCTTATCAAAACTCACCTGTGTATCAAAAGTACACATGATTTGATGGTTTTCATCCATGAAACTCATCCCCTCCTGCCTTTAAATGGCTTAGATGTAACTGTACACTGTTGCTTCTTCTAGTTATGCAGATCCATGAAGCCCCTGCCTCTTCCCCAAATCACCCCTCTCCTACTCGTTGCAGCTCGAGCACACCAGCTCGCCGTAAGACTACTCTACTTTACATTACGGCATGTCATAACATTGGAGTAATTCAGCCAGACATGTTCAAACTGTGAAAAGTTGACTGGGCAGTTGGTTTCCTGAGGTTTGTTGTGTCCAAAACCCTGGAAGTCTGAATCTGTGACTGTCACTGTCACTGCTATGCTGCAGTTTCATGGTGGAAATGCTCAGCCATGGGGTCGACGGCTTGTTTTGCTCATGGTGTGTCTTCTAGCATATAAAAAAACAGCACATGGACATGCCATCAAGGTTGATTTTCACCAGAGGAGCTGTTTTGAGACACACGCCAGACTACATGTAGGTCTGTGTGACGCAAACCGACTGAGACTGAGAACAACAGTGTAAACAAATGCCTCCAAACCGTTGTGTCTGCTACTGGCTGGATAAAAAAAAAAAAAACAACAGAAATCCGTCTGTTTCTGTGTGCGTCTCAGTCCTCTAGCCCATCTTTCACCTTCACAACTGGTCACCGCTGCAGACATGTTTTGGAAGTTGCTGACAAAGAGAGTTACAGGCTTTGTGTTTGTCGGAACACAGCGAGATGTCTAAAGGACAGCACTGGCAGTTACCCACTATGACCCACATTACAGAATGAAAACATCAACATGGACGACTGCGTTGGGTCTGGGATCACGTGTGTCCTGCAGGTGGGACCTGGTGGGCAAAAAAGATAAACTGTGTGTCCTGGAGCCAGAAAGATGGAGTCAACAGATGAGGATGAAAAAAAGATTCAAGCTGGTTTTTAACAATACAAAAGCAAAGCAAGATAAGTCTGACATGCAGATCAATTTTTCTAGATGTGGAAAAAAATTGTGACGAAGTAAGCTCTCATTCAAATATAAAGCGCTCCTTAAACAGGATACTACTGAGAACTGTATGAAATGTGCACCTACTGCACTAGAATAACGAATTTTCATGGATCTAATTGTAATTTTGCTGCATTATCACAAACAAGCATGCATCTCTTTATTAATACTACACAGAAAAACATAATTAACAGAGTTTTTAGAACAACTACCTGCAAAACAGACATTCCAGCCAGTGCTTAGACCACTTATCAGCTATTTATCCTCCACTTACAGCTTCATCTGTCACTGTTTCACTAGTTTTTATAGAGGTTTGCTCAGCTGCAGCTCTTGGGGTGACTCCAGTGGCGGTGCAACAGGATAAGCCCTGGGCTACTGATCAGAAGGTCAGAGGATTGAACCCCAACTGCAGCCACTGTCGGGCCCTTGAGCAAGGCCCTTAACCACGACAGCCCTCTACTCCGATGATGTAATGTAAATAGGATGGGTTAATGCAGAAATTAATTTCCCCAAGGGGATAAATGAAGGTTAAATTATTCATTAATCTCAGGCGCATTTAAAAACTCCCTGGACTAGAGTTAGACAACAGTCTGTGTCCACATACTTTTGGCCACACAGTGTAACGTCGCTAACAATATCGAGATGGCAAACGTCACACAGTTGACATTAATAGATGTATCAAATTTTGCCGATTTCCCTAACTCAGTCAACACAGAGCACACAGAGAGAGAGAGAGAGAGACCGAGAGAAGACGTTTTCCACGGTCCCGCAGCATTACGATAACACATTTCACCAGGATGATTCAGATAAATGACTTCAGCAGCAAAAAAAAAGAAAAAACACACATTCAATTTACCATCCAGAGTGCGAGGGCTAACAGTGTGCAATGAGATGCTTAATGCACACTAAGTGCTTAGGTAACGTCAACTGAACAAAAATACTTTGGAGGCAGACAAATGGCGGTGGTGGTGGTGGTGGGGGGCACCTTCCATTTACTGTGCAGAGCTGAAATCACCGCAGAATGATCTGGAATATGGCAGGTGTCAACAAACCCTCATCGCTCTGTTATGTTGGACTCTTATTCCGCCGCCCATGATGATCTGCAGCGGCAGACGCGATCGCATCAGTATTCAATCTCCACCTCTGTCTGGGAGGTGAGCGGCCTGTTAACAGCTAGACCGAGTCATTTGTGTGTGTTTATGAGCGGCCGCCTGCAGGCTGTGGCTCCCTGCACATTCATTTATGAGATGCCGGCAGGTGTCGGCCCTCCTCGGCCTCCACGCAGCCTGCTGTGTGGATAAAGACAGGTGAGCTCCCAGCTTAAACTCAGCATTATGAGAAAAAAGAAGGAAGGTGATGGATATTCTCCTCATGGCTGTTTGCCTTAACTCTCCTCTATCAGTAAAGTAAAATCAAACCCAAGGACAGATATTTGTACATCAGCTTTCAGAGTGCTGCTACTCTCATGTTTGACCCTCTGCTTGTTGTAGAGCTGTTGCGATAACAACTAATTATTTTGTTGTTTTGAGTGTTTACATCCTAGGAATAGTAGCAACACCACTCTGGGAGAACACTTTTGTGTGCGTGAAAGGCTAAACATTTGAGGAAATATGTGACATCTTGTTGAGAGATTACAAGAGTCACGGCTGCATGGTTAGCTTAGCTTCGCTTAAAAACTGGGAACATGTGAAAACAGCAAGTCTAACTCTGCCCACAGTCAAAGGTAGCAAGATCCAACTAAGGCATGGCTAAAGCTCACAAAACCAAAGACTACAGACTTTGTATAAAATAACAGACATAGCCTTCAGGTCTGAAAAGTGAAGCAAAGTGCCTTAGACCTGTATTCTTTCTAACAGCCAGTAGGGGGCGACTCTGCCGGTGGCAAAAAGAAGTCTAATTGTATAGAAGTCAATGAGAAAATGACCCTAATTCTTACTTGAACTGTAACATCAGTAAACATTACCCTAATTGATTTATGGTGTCAATTGCTAGTTTCAATTCTCCTTCAATACATCAGCATGTTCATTTTGTAAATTATAGTCCCTTGTAGATAAAGATAGGTGATACAGCAGGGTATATTTTAGGGTGACGTTGCTACCCTACAGACGTGTAAATAGCAGTCCTCAAACCAATAGGTGACACCACAGAGGCAACCTCCATCTTTGACTTACAGACCCCTCAGTTAGACTCCTGTTTTAGCCTCTGTACCTAGCTGTACTCTGACTAAACAATCCCAACTCAAGGCTCCACCAAGAAAAAGACATAAGATCCGCCTGCCAACAAATCTGCAAAATGCACTGTAAAATAAGGAGGAATTTCATGTACACCACTCTTCCTCTGCTCTTTTTTTGCCAGCAACAATTACCAAAAATTATCCTTCAAAAGGAATTACATAAACTCACAGAGCACTTTATTAGCTGTGCAATCAAAATGCAGTCCAATTCAAAATAAAACATTTTACTGATGCCAAGGTCAGAGTGACTTACAGAATTCTTTGCTCACTTCCTGTAACATCAAGGTGACAACAACAACTTCAAGGCTAGGACACTTAGAATGAAACTTTGGGTTTCATGAAGCTTTTCTTGGGTAAATTTAAAGACATCCATACCATCTTGACATATTTTGATCTGTTTCATGGCTGTGGGGCAGTGGTGGCCTAGTGGTTTGTGAAGCAACCTTGTAACCAACAGTTCGAGTCCCTGGACTGGCAAGAGGTTGAGGTGGGAAAGTGAGAGCCACCGCTTGTCCCAGTTACCACCACTGTGAGCCCTTGAGCAAGACCCTTAACCCCTGACTGCTCCTAGTATGTATAGTTAAAGTTAACTATGAATAGGAAGGGTCAAATGCAGAGAAAGAATTTCCCCAAGGGGATCAATACAGGTTACATTGATTGATTTGAATTTATTCTACCATATTATAATCTACTGCTACTAACTGAACTTATTCTCAACATTTAAAAGTGCTGCAAATTTGGTCTTTGGTTTTATTTAAAGACTCTTCTAAGTGAGATTGTGTATTTAGAATCTGCTAAAACCTTGTGACAATAAAACACTTTAATGAGAGTTTGCTAAGAAAAATATAGCAAAGTTGGGAATACTAGTCTTCCTGCTGAGGTCCTTTTGCTTTATTTTAAACTTAAAAAAGATTCTCTTTGACTGCAGACTCCTAAAAAAAGCAAAAGTAAAGGTTGTACCCTGAACACAGTCAACAGCAGTCTCCCTGCTATTACTAATTAATCCAGTAAAAATCACAAATACTGCATACAAAAATAAAAGATAACATGGCAAGCTTGAAATACAGCTGTTTAACCTGGCGGTGTTGGCCAGTTCTTCCTGTGTGTGATCTACCACTGCTTTCAAATCTGACTAATGCTACAACATGCAGAGCAGAAACCAGTAAGAGGTGACAGATTATCGAATTTTTTAAATGTAACATTTCAAATTACATAACAATGATTCAACAATACTAAAGCGCTGCAGGCAACACCTTTAAACTGCCCTGGATAATATCATGGACTGCTTTATGAATGTCAGCGTAAAGGTGAAGTAGGCTGCAGCTCTCTGATATGTTACCATGATAACACCTGGCATTGTGATTTCTGTTTGACAAAGCAAATCTATGGGGTCCAGCTGTGGTATCATCATGATGAGTTTAGTCAAAAGAGTTGTTTCTGTGTTCTGCTCGACCAGCAGTTCACTCCCACATCAGAGAAGTGCTCATCAAATGAGGCAGCGTTTACAAAAATAAAAGTAAGTGGTGTGGAAAGTGAGCAGCGGCGGACAATTCTGTCAAAGCTGTCCATTTGCTGCAAATGAGAGGAGGAAACTCAGAAGAAAACAACTTACTGACCACTCAGCTAATCTCAAAGTCTAATAGGCAGTTAAGGTGAAGGAGAGTTAGATAACAATCTGACTGGTTCGTCTTCTGTGGAGTGTCACTTTGATCAACAATTTTCATGACAGTGTTCTTGTGTTTAAGGATGATATTTCAACCTGAGGGCAACCACAGAGTTAGTGTCAGAGAGTGTCAAATATAAATAGTTCATCCCCTGGGGAGCATGAACATGCATAGTGCAACTAATTTTGCCATTTTGTCAGTCAGATTTAAGTTTTTCATTTGTGTCAGTGGTGAGTTCATCCTGACATTAGTGAAGAAGAAAAGTCATCAAAAATGCACTTAAATTCATCTTGTGAAGACCAAGAACAATCGCTTTCAATTTTTAAAGAAGTCTGGCCATTGAAGATACCATGTCACTGACCAAAGCAGTTATCAGGGGCACTGGTCATGAGGTAATTAAAAATAAATGGAAAAATGGTAAATGGTCTGCACTTATACAGGGCCTTTTTCTACCTTAGTGGTACTTAAGGTGTTTTACAATGTGTTTCACATTCACCCATTCACACACAAGTGGCCACAGAGCTGCCATGCAAGGTGCTAGGCTGCCATTGGGAGCAACTTTGGGTTCAGTGTCTTGCCTAAGGACACTTGGGCATGCGGACGGGCCAGAGCTGCCATGCAAGGTGCTTCAACCCCTATTAAGATGCTGACGACAGGTCATCGGTAGACACATGAGGAGTCAGACATTCACCAAATTTTTAAAGATTCATCTTCTGGGGAACACAGCCCACATCATAAAAGTGTAGATATTAATTTCATATACTTATTTATGAAATATACTTGTCCAGCCAAAGTTTTGGACCGAGGGTGGAACAAGAGCAACAGTCATCTTATTCTCTGAGGACCAGAAACTAAAGTCATATTTAATGTCAGTTTGGTTACACGTCATTGAGATGCTTCCCTCCGGATCATCCTACTAAATCAAACTGAGAAATAAAACAACTACGTGATGGTCAAGCCTGTTTTTAAAAGGACAGCAAACTTATGATAAGTTGTTGCAGCGCTGTTTGACTCTTTGTGGTTTTCTGGCGCCCATCCTGGACTGATTTGGGGTAAATTCCAGCAACACCTTGTTGACTTCTACCGGATGTGTTCAGGAGGGATCTACTGTCAAGTGTCAACATGTAGATGACGATAAACGGTGACACTCACCACATGAGGTATTGATGGCGTCTCGCAGCTCGGCGTACTTCCACTTGCTCAGCTCGTACTTCTTGGCTGTAGCAGCAGCCTTGGAAGCCTGGACCTGTGGACCTCTAATACAGGGAACAGAAGAAGGAGGCAGCTAGTCAGACAGAAAAACCCACAGCAGGGAACTGTGGAAACCGGCAACAGGAAATCTGAGGGGATATTGGCTTAATTTCAATCATACCACATGGGTGGAGTTTACTGAGAGGGACAGAAGGAAGAAAAAATGTTTACTTTCATGTGACTGACTTCAACTTGTGGCAATGACCATAAATCTGACACGAAAAGTATCATTAATCCAATGTGCCAGCTATAGCCTTCGTAGATTGATACCTTTTATACTCAAATTCTTGAAATATAACTCTAACCAGAGCAGAAATTTACTTTTAGTTTTCTGTTCAAAGGTCAATGAGAGCATCTGAATGAGCAGTAAGTTAGCTTCTGTTACTTTGGCCTTCATAGCTCAGTGTATTCTCTCATAGAAGACTTTCTAAAAGGCTGAAACATGGTAGCAGGTATTAGAGTGCTTCACCTAATATTTGATCATTTCGACTTACTTTGTTCGTAGCAGCAACAGCTGCAGCGAGATTTTTGAAGTGCAAGCATAGCAAGCTTTCACTGAAGTACTCAATTTGTTTTCGTCCAAGATGGAGCCGCAGCAGAGGAATCTCCTCAATGATGTTTGTCCGTCTGGCAGCAGCAAAACTACCCAGCCGAATTTCATGAAACATGATGGAGAAGCAGAGCCCAGGCAGAAGAAGAACCTATTAAAATTTGGTGCAGATCCAGATCACTTTATTTAAAACTTCAAGATAGTGCATTGACCCTGGGACTGCGCTTTCCAAGTGCACTTCTGGTTTAAAATATGATGAAAGGCTGTAATTTGACTGTCACTGACTGTATCTTAAAGTAATGGGAGAAAACTCCATTATCATGTTTCAGCATTTTAGAAAGACGAAGGAAAGAACCTTTCTGTGACAAAGCACATCTTCTGGATGAAGCCAGTGGAACAGAGATAAAAAAAAAAATAAAGAGGTTTTGGGTCTCTGTGAAAGATCATATAACATTTGGACCAGGATAAGCTGAAGTAATAGGGTTATTAAATGCATGAGGCCAGACATCTGTGATTAAGTTTACATGCACACTAGTTTGTAAGTTTGTCTGTAAATAACAGACAAGGATAATAATAAATCATTAATAAGCACTTCATAGATCATTTACAAATTTACATAAGCTGTAATTAATGGCTTTATTATTGGTTAGTAAAGAGTGTATTAATGCTTCATAGACCAGTTATAATCAATAGGAATAACTTTTACGACCTCTCAGTGGACTGTTTTACCCCTTTTATTCTGTAAAAGTGAGTTCTAAACATTTCTGAATCAAACATTAACATCTGCAGACCTGCTGCGTTACTCTGACAGTCTGTTTATGATGATTCATTAACATTTAAAATTACAGGTAGAAACTTTGGCTGCACCTTTCCAGAAGGTAAGTGGTCCAACTGTCCATTGGAGGCGTCTCAGAAAAGCAAACTCATTTACAACCTGGAAACCTGAAAGTTATTCTTCTTAATGGATTATATTTATCTATAAGGTATTAATAAGATACTAACTCACCTCTAATAAAGCCATTAATTACAGATTACAACTGATATGTTTCGACACTTTTCTACTGCAGCAGAAGACGATGAACCCCATTTGTAGTTTGTTACCTTTGTTAGACTTTAATCTCAGCAAATTGTTCTGGGTTTATATGTCACTGCTTGTTTTTCTTTGATAGTAGTTATGTAGTAATGGCACATACAGGACTTTTTATTTAAGCTTTAACTGTGATTTTGACCTGAACACTGCAGTGTGCATGTAAAACTCACCACTGAAACATTTTCCACAGTAAACTCCACCCAAGTGAAGTCATTAGGTGAGACAAGAATCACAGATTCCACATCATGAATACAAATAACAGTGGTTTGTTGCGGCTACAGGTTCGTTACAGATGTCAAGGTGAAAGCGAGGAAACTGGGTGTCAGATAATAATAGCAGCACTGATGTTAAAAGGAAGGAGAAAGATTGCTACAACAGAACAATAAAGGGTTGGAGAACATCATTAAAATGCATGCTGTTTCAGTTGCCAGGACGTCAGAAAGTGCCTCTGGTATGACGGTGTGGAGCCGCCGTGGAGTGGCAGCTCGCTCTGGTGAATTATAAATGACCGTTTGACAGTATAAAGTGTACGGCTCCTCTCCAGCTGCGGGCCGTGCTGTCGGCATGCTGCTCGCTCCTCCCCGGCACTGCTGACAGGCCTGATTAATCTGTGACCGGGATTTGCCCTTTTTTAGAACACCAGGAAGTTGGAGGCGGGACCCTGCTGCTGCTCTAACCCTATTGGGTGGCTCTGCGACTCATGATTAGCGGGAGCAGGCCTCGGACCCGGGTGGCTCTGTTGTGCCCTCAGAAGCACACAGTGACTTTGGTGGCGAGCTTAGCGGCTGAGCGCTGCAGTCACCTTCTGCTCCTACTTCCTGTTGCTCTGTGTCTGTGGCGCAGTGAGAGGCGGCCTGAGCCAATTAGCTGCAGACAGACGAACACAGGAACCAGGAGGAGAAGCTGGCAGGGCTTCAGCTGACATCACTCATTCACACCTGCGCTAATGCTGACGGGAACACAAGTGCAAAATACCACACAGTAATCTGATGAGAGAGTGCTCCGTCACTCACGGGGATGCCGTGTACACGTCTACCTGCTGAACTCGCTGGACGCCAAAGGTTAAAGATCACTCAGAGCTTTTCTGGACCAAAGTGTCAGAGGCCACCTGGGAGGTTTTCACTTCCAATCTCTGTTAGCACAATGAGGAGTTACAGAGGCTTCTTTGGTGATGCACCACCTCTGTCTCATTGGTGTAAATCTACAGTGACGAACTGAACTGATCCTCTCTGTTCATGCAGGAAGCTGTTCTCTTATCAAAGGCTTTTGGGAAGCAGTGGAAGTCTAATCCTCTTGTAGCCATTCTTGGAGTAAAACAATATGTATCTTTGGCCAATTTGCATTCAAAAATGGTTGTTTTGTCTGCAGTATTGGATGCAAAAACATGTGGAAAATGACTTGTGTACCTATGAACATATCACACCTGAAGAGACAAAGACTTTATGGGGACAACAAAGGAAGAGTTTTCAGTGAAGCTTGGAAAAGTTCTTGAGGTATAATGATAATGAAATGTTTTGTTCAGAAATGTTTGGAGAAAGCAGCATAAAAACTACTTTGATGTCACTGTTTATATTCAGTTAGGACAATCACTATCTCAACCCAATCTTTGACACTTTAGCTCAAACTGATTTTGTCTTTGAAATGACAAATTTGGCCTTTAAATGTCAAAAAGCTGCTGAACTAGCCAACAGAAGAACAGGAGAGGACTGGCTGCGCTGGAATTTGGTTCTGATTACAATAAACAGATAAAGTTGCAGCAGAGTATTTAAAAGAACTGAATCTAATCTCTGTCCCAACTCCTACTTGAAGAATCCAGTTTTCTCTTTATACTTAAGAAAAGTTTCCATGATGACAAAAACGTTGCTGCATCAGGTGGTTGGAGATGCTCACACTGTGCTATTCAAAAATAATCAGCTTTCAATTCCAAAACTCTCCAAGCAGGAACACAAAGTCCTCAAGCAAGTTTTCAGACTCTTGGGGAAGTCACAGTTTGTACCTTTAATATCTTTAAACTGACAACTGTTTCGAGACGCAGACCTTAAAAAACCAGGTGGTTTGTGGGTTTGGACTCAGAAACATCCACAGTGGACGAATGAAGGAGAAGTAACAGCTCGAATGACATTTAACAAGCAGCTACTTCACCTGTAAAGGTCAGCAGGGCTGCATGTCGACTGATGTACTGAGCGGATACATTAGAAAAAGAGTTCAGCCACCGACATGAAATGTTATTGGCCTTTCTGAGGGAACTCACCCTGCAAATTATCATCCTTAAATTAACTATTGATCATCAAGAATCAGCAGAATCATCTGGTTTAATATTGATTTCTATGCTTCATTACAATTTTTATTCATTTATATCAAGAGAACTTAACTGATTTGATTGTGATTCGGTTCGTTCGAACGGTTTCTACCCACCTAGCCAGAAGTTCAGACATTTCCTTCGCCATCTCCTCCCTAAAAAAGCATGACGGTCCCAGGATAAAGTTAGTGTGTTGCTGTTTGTTGTGTTTCTGACAATACAAAGTGTTTACTGTTTTAGAGAAAAAGCAAGATGAGTAAACAAGAAAAGGAGCTACAGAGAGAAGAAAACAGTGTGCAGGGTGGATAAAGAAGACAAGAGGAGAAGCAGGATGACTGAAATGAGGAAAACAGAAGTTGGTTTTTATACACTACTATCCTACCACAGCAAATACATCTTTAAAAATATGTACTGCTGTCTAGATTACGGTTTTATATCAACATAATTAGGAATGTATGTAACACATTCACCATCATCGTACTGTATAAAATTAGTTTTCCTACAATATCTGCTGGTAGCAACAACATTATGACTACCATTTCTCTGCTTATCTGATCATGTTCTTGCTTAACTACTGAAGAACGTAATGATTACATTACAACGACATGAGAGGAGCTGGCTGCTTCATTATTCAACTGAAACAACCACCTTCCCTTATTTTTAAACAAATCTGCTCGTGGTTGTAGATGTAGGTGTCACAAGTAAAGGACTACTTATGTCTACAAGGGTCAGCTTCCAGTTGGTTCAGTCTGCACGGCCACAAATTGTGAGTTGCAAGAGAATCAACTGCAGGCTGACAAGACTGCACATGTTCTAGGAAAACAAATGGTGCTCAAAGTGAATTCTTGTTTTGAAGAGAGGCTGTACGAGGAGATTCTCCGTCATCCGCACCTTTATAATTCATGATTAAAAGAATTGTGATTGCAGTGGCTGCAGGACTTTAGAGGCGCTTTGATTTGTTTTTATTTTGCTTTCCAAACAAACACAGTGGGATGTTCTAAATTCTCCAGAAATCCTGTGTTTGGTCTACCTGCTGTGCTCGACACACCTCGGAGATAATTATAATGACACAGGCAAATTTGTGTATTTACAATCCTGTAAATAGCCTTTCAGAAACATTCATGGGAGTCGTGTCAGTTTACTGTGAGAGACATGACAACACATCTGTGTAGTAGATCGACACTATTTGTAGTATGAATGAAACCGTGTGCGAGTCCTCTGCTCACATTAAAGCAGAAACTGGCTTTAGGAGAGGTCTCAGCCATTAAAGCCTTCAGCAACGTGCAAAACAGTCACTAAATAACATCAATGGCAGCATCCAATCAGATAGCTTTCGACAATGTAAACAAGGAGGTGAACAGCCAGGCCAGGTTTCAGCAAGAGATCCATCCCAAGTGTCATCTGTTGAATCGATGGCTTACAGAATCGTTCATGTATTTAGTAACAGTTAAGCCCTGCAGATGTTCCAGTTCGCGTTAAACCTGGTTTAATTATGTTGTGTGTAAATTGTGACTTAAGATGCGCAACTGTTGTAATTTTACCGTATGAACAGCTGCTGAAACTAGCTCCAAATCCTCAGTTACCTCCTCATTGAAAGCATACTAACCCCTCAGTTTGAGATAATGTAGTCAGTTTTGCTTGTTTTATTTTAGTTCTAATTGTTTAAATACATTTACAGTACAGTACAGACAATAAACATATGAATCAAACCCTCCTCATGCTTGCTGTGATGACAAATTGGACCAAATTATTGGAGACTAAAGCTAAAAACATATTTTTTACTTAATTTAGTTAGTTTTGCAAGCTTTATTTTATGTCACTTTAGTTGACTAAAATGTTCTTTTCACTCAATGTTTTAGTTGGCATTCTAGTTTTAGTCAACTATAATAACCTTAAAGTGGAGCGCCTCCTGGTGTGGTAATGCTGATGTCCAGTTTGTTTATGTGTGAAACAAGCATATACTGAGATTTGTATCATATAAATGTAAAGTTCCTCACAACTCATAAGCTACAAATTTATAGAATTCTAGGATTAGAAGTGCTGATGATGTTTTGTAAACACATCCAAAAATAAAATCTTTTTCAACCCTCTTCCTGTTTTTATTTTAATTAAGTTCACCGTGTGTACATTGAAGTCCTGAACAGACTGTACTTCTCTGGGTTCAATCATCTATATTTCCAGCAGATACATGAATTAAGCAGTTCATGCTGGAAAGTTTAATGGTACAAGTGTCTTCTTCAGTTTAAACCATTAACCTTGGTGCTGTGTAGCTGGTGCTGGTTAAAAGAAAGCAAAAGGCACAGCAACATTCACCATGAGGCCGCGGAGCTTTTAATGTACAGCGCTCATATGTGTGTGCTTTCGAACTAAACTGAACGTAAGTGGTTCAACTAGCAACAAATGAGAAGCCATATGAACAGTGGTGTGTTTACTAACTGCTGAACCACTTAAATGGCCTTGAATGGTGATGAGATTGCTTAGCTTGGAAAAAGAAACGCTCTAATTACATAGTAAGTGACCATGAAACATGATCCAGACAGCAATTACAGTCGGGTTCCAGCAAAATGCCTTTGACTAAAATATATACTAGTATACAAGCATCATTTCAAGGAGACGAGGCTGCAGGGAGAACAAGACAAAGGCAGGAGGAAAACAGGAGAAATGAAGTAGGGAAACGAAGAGAGTCTGAGAGGAGGGAGGTGAAGGAGAGGATGGTAGCAGTGAAAGAAGATGATGGAAGGCTCATCTGTGAGAATGTGTCTGAGACCAAAGTGTTCATGTGACTTAACACTCCTATTAAAGTGGCATCACGCCTTAAATGTCTCTGTTTGATTCTTCTATCCGCACGTCTATGAAGATTCTCTGCCATCCTGCAGGATATCTCAACTCAAACACAAATGCATTTGCAGTTTTTCCTGCCTTACCTCCACAGACGGCTACAATTTCAGCTTGTATGAGTGAAAAAAGGTGCTATTTGTACCGAGCAACTTCAAAAAGGGAGCGCTGCGAACAGCCATAATAGAGAAGAACAGGGCTGTGGACTGGAACCACCCGGAGTGTAAAGTGCTACGATACACCACTCTTAGCATCCTCACAGTGCCTAACAGTGTAATGTGGTCTCTGCTACAGCTGACTCACGACGTCAAGCATCAATTTCAACTTTGGGAGTGACTATATATGTGGGTCGCTTCGGGCTAAGTGTGGAAGAGAAGAGTGGCTGAGGCCTACCAACGACGGGCCACAACACTGAGAGCTTTAACATCTCGGGAAGCATCGTGAAGCTGCTTTCACTGTTCCTGAGCTGAACTGATGGAGGTCTGATCTATGGCAGCCTCTCTAAATATATAAGTCCTGTCAGTGTACAGTCACACAGTGTCCTGAAGGTGTTTGGTGTGCAGTGTGAGAGGAAACCTACATGGTCAAGCTCTTGAGCTTTGTGGATGCAGCAGCGCTGTAAACAGAGGATTAGAGGATTATAAGTCGGAGCAGCAGAGTACAATATAACAAACCAATCAGGGACGGGGAAGGTGATTCTTTTCCCCTGAGGCTCATCAGGAGATGATTCACCTTCCAAACTCTGATCAGAGGACGGGCACTGATTTATCAAACTGCTCAAAGTGACACTGGCGTCTTAAAGGTCAAATTAGAAACACTTTAAACTTCTATTTGTAAAACGAATATGAGAAAGTATTTATCATTTGTCTTTTAATGATTGTAAGGCCAAAGACAGGCTGGCTGGATTGTAGAGGACTTCTGCACACGATCAAACAGCTTAAGTTATGATGGTCAATGTAGATTAGTTTCGAGCAAGAGTCTAACCAACGCTGGATTTTAGGCTTTACTTTTAAACGCCTTTTTTACATAAACATTTGAAAACGACCTTTTAAATCTCTAATTTTTTGTTCATTTTTTGGGACCTACATGCTGAAGTGAACATTTAGAATATTTAAATATGAACTTCTGATGAACACGTTAGGTAATGAAGTCGCAGTTGTAAAACTTTGTGCAAGGCTTTTAGGATTCTTTTTGTTTGCAGTCTCTTTCTAAGTACCTTTCTTTCCTTTATAACTTCTACAACTTGCAGAAATTACATCTAGATTAAACTGATACTTGATTAAAAATTGAAAACTCAAAGGTTTTTGCTGAATATTATGTGACAGAGAAAAGTTTGAGGATGTTATTTAGAGTGATGTTTGCTAAACAGCGGCCTCTATGGCCACAAGTGGTAACTGCAGAAAAGTGTCTTGTTGCACGTCTTGATTATTTTTCTGAGATTCTGAGACATTAATGATCATTAGGGGACCTGACAGCGAACAATTAACACATCTCCTGTTGGTGGATTTACCTACTGTTTTAAATCTCAGTGTAACTGCAGCACAAGCAGAGAAGAGATCAAATCAGACGCTCTTATCCTGAGTACTGTTTTTTACATTGTTGTTTTGATACTTGTTATTTACATTTTTAGGCATGCAGCCTTCAGATATTTTTATTTGTACAGCATTCTTCTTTGCTCTAAATCACTGACCGTGTATCAGTTCACCTGTTGCACACAGCTGCCCTTACAAGCATGAATAAAGTTGCACCGACTAAATTAAACTGAACTGAATCCCTTACGTTTGTTAATATTAGCCCCCATAAGCTGCTGGTCCTGCGAAACTAAGAAAAGCTGCAGCAGCAAAACGGAACTGAGTAAAAGTTCACTTTATTGCTTGTTAATTCAATTTTTCATTTCTAAGAGCACGATTTTATTTCTAAAGACGGTTGGAAGTTAAATCCCTGTGCCCATAAATTCACCTACAGGGCTGAGAGTTTCTCTTTAAAGGTTAATCTGACACTTTGCTGTAAGAAAGAAAGAGTCATTTGATAAATGTCTAATTCTTAACTATCAGCAAAGAGTATTTTACTCCTACATTGTCTCTTCATTGTGCTGTATAAGTGTAACCTTCAGAAGTTTGATAAATACGAGCCCAGATCACAGGTTACTGGTGCATGGTAATCAAACCAATGCTCATTGCTTTGCTAAAATATGGACATTAAAGTCCTTTAGGATGAAAGTTAAGTAAAAAAAAAATTGCAAAATAAAAGTGCATTCTGTTAAACGGGTGCCTCTGTAAGTTGGAATCAGCATCTTGTTGTTAGAGAACAGGGTGCTGTGCTGGCAGATTGTTACAGCATGCAGGGTTCGTTACGGTTTGAAAGGTCAAAGGCGGGTGGGACAGGGGTTTAAATTAATGGTTAAATGTCCGGGTCTTACGCTGCTCTCTCTGGGGACGATGGAACTGAGGAGCCATTACTGAGGGGAAAAAAGGAAACAAAGAAGAAGAAAATGATTAAACACAGGATCAGATGCAGATGAAGGCAGCTCCAGTAGAGCCTGCTGCACAGCAAACGGAGTCCACATAACAGTTTATGTCGTGTAAGAATGTCTCCAGACGTTGAAGGCTGCAGGAGCACAGAGTCAGTCGCAGGCCGACAAATCCTGAGTCCACAAAATGTCAAAATGTATAACTGGGAAAGAGGAAATCTGACTTTTCAACCTTTCTTGCTGCTTTCAGTGTTTGTCACTGATCACACTGAACAATCTTCAATGTCAGAGTCAGAGCAGCTCAGTTTAACCTTCTGAACCCCCAAAAGGCTTTCAAAAGCATGTTGGGCAGAATTCTACCATTTATCAGAGCCAGAAAGTAAATACTCTGATTTTCAACTTTCTTACGGTCCTTGAACTAATTGTGTGTGACATGTGGTAAAGTCAGGAATATTAACCAATTCTAAGCTTAACATCGTTATATTTATGAGTTATTTTTTTATTACATGGCTCAATTAAAGGCTGCACGGTGGCTCAGTTGTTAGGACCGTTGTCTCACAGCTGGAAGATCACCGGTTCGCGTCCCGCTTAGGACACCCAGGATCTTTCTGTGTAGAGTTTGCATGTTCTCTCTGTGCAGCGTGGTTTTTCACCAGGTTCTCCAGCTTCCTCCCACAGTCCAAAAACATGCTGAGGTTAATTGGTGATTCTAAATTGTACGTAGGTGTGAATGTGAGTGTGCTTGGTTGTCTGTCTCTATGTGTAGCCCTGCGACAGACTGGCGACCTGTCCAGGGTGTCCCCTGCCTTCGCCCGAGTCAGCTGGGATAGACTCCAGTCCCCGCGACCCTACAGAGGATTAAGCGGTGTGTAGATAATGTATGGATGGATGAATCAATTGAATATTTCCAAAAAAAGAAGAACAATAAAAACAAACTAAGAAGCCACAAGTGCCATAAATTTAAAAAAAGATTCAGGGGACTTATTGGCTGAACTGCAGGCTGCGTAGAAGACAAAAATTAAAACTAAATAATGTACATGTTGATTCCAGGTTTTTTTTCCCCAATTTTTGAAAAACAGATAATCAAATAAATTCAACTTTGCCTTTTTAAATTGATTTATGGCATCACTATTGTGTCACACTGCACAGAGTCTGTGAGTTTTCTGTACTTCTAGTCCTGGTTGTGCTGTCTCCATAAAGGTTCAGGACTTTATACATCAGTGAAAAATGAGCCCACAGTGAGTAAAAATGTGACAGGACCGAAAAGGTGCCAAGAAACTGATTGGGGTTTCAGAGGGTTAAACAATGACTTGTTCTCTGTAGCTCCAACTCTAAACCAATCACACTGCCTGTCCACATAAATACAAACATAATGGACTGAACGACAAGAAACATTTAGTTCTCACTGCAGCGAATCAGACATCACATGTTTTACTCTCCACATGATATTAAAGTCACATATTCAAAATCATCTGCAGACAGCTTGATAATCAAACATCTCACGTTGTGAAGCCAGAACTTTATTTCGTAAAGCTCATGGAGGTCTGAAAGAAATCCAATAAAAACAACCTAGATTGAGAGAGTTTAAAAATACTGGACAAAAGCATCATGCATGTAGTTTCTCAACCTCAGCATGAAGCAACAAGCAAGAGTATCTTAACAATACTTTCATCAGCAGCCATTTAAACTGGTTTGAGGAATATGTAAATATTTTTCTATAAAATCCAGGTCACAAACTTCAAAACTGTCTGGCATCTGATTGAAATAAATTAAAGTTTAAAATGGCAAAATTAGAAACCTTTGTATTTCATTCGGTACCAAAACTGAGGTTTGCCTGAAGATGGACGACGACAACACACTCAATAAACTGCTTTAGAAGGTCGGCTCAGTCTTTGAGGTTGAAGTTATATAATCTTTCCATGATCTACTATCATTACTTTCAGCTTACATTTACAATATCATAAAATTACTATCTTCACATCTCTGCAGTTAAACTCCCTTTAATTTACCTTTAATTTTCCCATTATACATATTCCTCAGCTTACTGTATCTGTGAATATGATGTTATTTTATTTTAACATTATAGTTTACACAATTCTGCACTTTGTCCATTATGTGATTGTACTTCGTATACTAGTCTGGAACCTACTGCACTATTACATTTTTATATCCACTTACTGTGAATTTAGTATTATTATGCATTATTTATTACTACAGTTATTATGCCTACATCTCATGTTGCCTTTTTACTTCTTCTTTTCTTAACTGAGCAGTTTCCCTACAGGGCCCAATAAAGTGGTTCTGGTTCTGATACGTAGGCATGAAAGAAAAAAGTCACTTTTATATGAATAATTTTTTGATTAATGTTTACTTTGACTTAATAAAAAGAGAGATAGAAAAGTCTTCCTGTCCTGTCCTGTGAACAATCCAACTGATGTTCCCTCAGGTGAATTTTATTTTAGCTTCATTTCCACTGCAGGAATGTCACAACATGCAACACAGTTTTCAGTGCATTTAACAAACTTGATATATGTTATTAACTAAGCAACAGATAACAACTGAAAAATTGGTCACAGAAGCCAACAAGAGTCCCTCAAACTTGAGTTAGTTATTGTGTCCTGATCAGATCCTTCAGATTTTTTTACAAAGCAGGTAAAGTTTAGTAGAAAGGCCTCAGTTACAGGTCATCACACTCTGCAGTGTAAACATAGCTCTTGTCATCCATCACGGTTTCATAGATTTGGAAGCACTATATTCTTGTTTTTGGTGGGGCACAACCTATTTCTTATTGGTTTTTGGGGTAATAAAAGCTCAGGGTGTCCGTTTCCCTTTAATTTTAGTGCCTTAGTGTCCTTCAGACCTCCACAAGCTTAAAGAGACAAAGTTCAGACTGAAAAATGATCCTTCCACTGACTACTATATTCTTGAAGATACAGTGTCAGAAGGTAAAACATAAAAATGTTTGATTGTGTTGTATAAGTGCCGCAGCGTGTCAGTTACCTGCGCAGGCCTGAGTCGTTGGCCACCTCCTCAGGGATGAGCTCAGCCTCGCTCTGGGCGATCCTCAGCGCCAGCTCCCTGTCCCTCCTCTCCTGCTCCAGGACGGCCTGCCGAGCCGCCTCCTCCTCCCGCTCGGCCTCCAGCTGCAGCTCCATCTCCATCTGAACACACACACATCACCATCACACAGGAATTTATGTCTGGACTCAACCCACTGCACACCTGGCCTGTCTCTGCAGCAGGTAACATATGCTCATGTGTGGAAGTGTCGGAGTTAACTTCCGCTGCAGTTTCTCAGTCCTCAGACTTGTCCACCATCTGCTGGTGTGAAATATCTGCCAGATCCACCACAGCATGGTTTCAGCCTTATGCTGAGTTTCCTTGAAAGGAACATTTATTTTGAAGTGCATTTAACAGCTCAGTCAGGAGATTTTCTACAAGGCTGTTGCTTACAAATGATTTTACTTTGTCTCGAAAGTGCTGCTGAAATAAAGCTGTTATTGAATGAAGATGTACATGCAGAGATTTGCATCTGTAATGCATCACAAGCTGCACCGTCATCAGTTTTAATTTGATTTTAAAAAGGATGCCATAAAAGTGGAGAAGAACATTCAGAGCAAAGACAAACTATAGGAAAATAACAACATCAACAGTCTTAGTAAGGTGTTGGGCCACTATGTGCTGCCACTTCACTGCTGGTCCACATTCTCCAGCTTTCTGGAGCTCCACACAGAGGGATGAACACCATTTGTCCAAAAGATATCCTCATATTTGGTATTGTGATGATCTCCCACAGGTGTTCAAGTCTGTTGAGATCTGGCGACTGTGAAGGTCATAACATATGATTCACCTCATTTTCAGCCTCATCAAACCATTTAGTGACCCCCTGTGCCATTTGGATGGAGGTACTGTCGTCCTGGAGGAGACCACTCCCATCAGGACAGAAATGTTCAATCACAAGATGAAGGTAATCACTCAGAACAGCTTTGTATTGATTTGCAGTGACTCTTTCCTCTATGGTGACAAGTAGATCCAAAACACGGCAGCAAAAACTCCCCACAGTGTAGCAGAGCTACCAGATTTCCTCACTCTACAGGACAAGAGTTCAGTTTTCCCTTTAATTTGTCACCAGCCCGTAGGACACAGTTTAATTTAAACATCATGGATGCCTTGCTCGAATGAAAGTTGCTCCTACGCCACAGGTGAGGAACACATTTCAAGCCTCACAAAACTGTCTTGTTTTGGTTGCAGTCGCTGTTTCCAAGTCAGATTTGGCAGGTTTAAGTACTTGAAGGAATGTAAAGGACAAAATGTAAAGCAGCATCTTTTTATAGCTGCGTCATCATAATACACACACATGTCTCGGTGTCTCCTTCATATTTACTATTTGCAGAATCTTAAGAGTCTCACCAGAATTTAAAAATTAAATCCAGAGAGTCTAAATGCAGCTCAACAGCACAGCATGTTTTTGAAATGATAATCTCACTTTTTGGTCTGGCTAATTTGAGAAGTTTCTACAAATCCTTTAACTGCATGAAGTTAATTGACAAATTCTCACTTTATTCTTAGTGCCTAAAACTTTAATGATACATAAATGTCACAAAACAGCGTGTGTTCAGCCTCGTGTGGATCAGTGGTAAATAACAATCAAGTCAGTTTTCAAGCTGCACAACCGATTATAGTCGTACATTCTTCCGATTGGGCCAAACAAGTCCTTTAGATCTGTCACTTTGGATTTAACTGATCTGAGAAACAATCAGTAATACGATCCAATAATCACTTGCTGCAGCCTCAGACTAGGGAGACTCTATTATTACTGCAAAGAAACAAAAAGAGCTAATAGAGAATCAGTGGAGACGCTCTCATGTTCACTAACAGAAGCAGAAAACCCCTAATCTCCTCCGTCCTGCTCATTCAAGAAGCAGTGAAGGCCGTGACTGAGGGGCGGGGCTAAACGGGATGATTAATGCTGCTGCTTCCCCCTTTATTCATGAAACAACTTTTGTAAGTGTCAAACCGCTGCTTGACCGACTCAGGAAGGACGCGAGGAGCTGAAGAGTTTCACTTCCATAGCTGAAGTTTGAACTTTTTCAAAACATGTCTCCACTTTACCTTCATTATCACACTACTCATCTTAACACTTAGCAGGTTGTCTACGTTTAAAGAAAAAGAGCTAAAACACACACAGTTACTCATCTCTTAACACATGGTTTCAAATTCTCTTATTTTTATGTCAATTTTAGTGACCATTCAGCCGTATCTTATGCCTACAATTTTGAAAGAAATTTCTTATCTAAAAGATTGGTATTTAACTAATGGCAGAGCGTAAAATAACCATCATAAAGTGGCAGCACAACCCAGCATAGATATTAAAGAGAGAATGCTCCAGCCGGAGTACCCGTTGATTTTATTTCATGAACACTGAAGTTAGTTTTGGAGAAAATACAATGGATGAAGGTCTGACCTGACATGTCAATTACAGTGGATATGATACTGAGTTCATGCAGACAACAGGTGAAAACAGAGGAAGAGTTAAACTTGTAAAAACTAAGGAAATTTGAAAATAAAGGCCAGTTTCTAACATCAGCCAATTCTAACTAAGGGCTTCTCTGTGGTTAAAGAAAATAAAGGTTACCGTTTGAGCATTATTATTATATATATTATATAACTGTAAGTGTGTGATATTTGCAGTTCACATGTCAAACATGCCTGAACTCTGCCAGGTTGGATAAAATTTAGGAAATCAAATGTGTAAGAAAAAGTTCTACCTCCTGAACTGCGACTCAGGTGGTAGAGCGGTTGTCCACTGATTGCAAGATTGGCGGTTCGATCCCCGACCCTTCCGCATGCCAAAGTGTCCTTGGGCAAGACACTGAACCCCAAAGTTGCTCCCAATGGCAGGCCAGCGCCTTGCATGGCAGCTCTGTCACCATTGGTGTGAATGTGTGTGTGAATGAGTGTGTGAATGAGAAACACATTGTAAAGCGCTTTGGATACCACTAAGGGAGAAAAGGGTGCTATATAAGTGCAGATCATTTACCATTTACCATTTAAAAAGAGTCTAATTAAGCAATTCGAAATATTTTGACACACCAAAATTTTACATTTTATGGATGATTATAACTAAATCTAAGCCAAACATAAGTAAACACTCAAATTTGTAGCTGGACATGAGTTCTAAATTCTAGTTTATGATGACTTTTGAGGCATGTGGTGTGGAATTAGAGTTTGGTTGTTGTAGATCTAGCTGGCAAGCAAATGTGCATCAGATCTTTTATCTCTCAGGTGAGTTTATTTTAATTATTAAGCAACTGCTTGTTGTTTACTTTCAGACATTATTAAGCTGCTTCGTCAGTGGGGAGAAATTTAAAGATTTAATCACGCCAGCAGACCACGGCTTAATGGGAATTTATTATAAATGGCATCAAGGGGACGTTTTGATCTGAAGCACCATCCATGCTGGTTAATTGTTCTGATTGTTATAGAGTGTCTTTAATCAGTGGCCAGAGGTTTGGAGTTTTTGCCTGTTTGTTTGGCCACTTTGGTCTTGTACTCCTATAGCAATGTCAGACTCACAGTGGACACCTACATTACGCACACAGCAGGATGCAACTCAACAATGCACCTCAACCACTGACAGTTTTGTCATATAAATGGCTGCAGCTCAGGTGGTAGAGTGGGTTGTTCACTAATTGCAACGTTGGCAGTTGACCCCCATTGCCCTCTCCGTGTGCCAAAGATGTTGGCTCCCCTACAAAGAACCACATTGTAAAGCACTTTTTAAGGTTAAAAAAAAGCACTTTGTACCATTTATTGATTCAGCTCCACCACTTTGCCTGGCTGCTAAATTTCCCCAGTGGACTTTTGTGGTGTTGAAAAAACAGAAAACAACCCTTTTTACCCACTGACCTCCAATATAAAAGAGACCTCTGTTGATAGGGCACCTCCAATGGCGGTTTCATATTGATTTTCAGAATCAGTTTCTGGGTGAAGTGTGTATGTCAGAATTACTTAAGTATGACAACTTGCCGTCGTGTAATGTAGGGTAGTTTTACAGTGTTTGGACAGGGTCGTAGGTTCAAGCTGCAGCCAGTACTGAAGGAGAGAAAATCTTCACATTGTAGAGGAAACAACAATGTAGAGTCACACTGAAGCCATTGTAGCGCAGAAAGGGATTATTTGAATATAAATAACAGGTGAGGCACTTAAATAAACCTCCCCAGGTCTCTGACAAGGTGGTTTTATTTGTTTGATTTCATCACAATGTAAAGTCTATAGGCCAGTGTTGGAAATACTACTACAACACAGAAGCAAACCCAGAAGCTAGAAAACTGTTCTGGTCATCTTTGAGTCCAGGTTTCCTTTATACATCCATGTTGGGTCAGAAATTTTGGTGTCTTATGCTACCAACAGGTAATGTTTCCAATTACACCCACACCTCCCTCTGGAGTCATAGAAGGTTTTTTCACTGTATGCAGCAACATGAGATCCTTTTCTTTCCTTCCTTCTTTTCCTCCATCATACTAATAAAACAGCAATATGTTGCTGCAAAAGGATTCAAGGACCCTGAATGACTCAGAATTATTTTTTCAGAAATTTGAGATCTACATCTAAGCGGTGCTTGCAAGCCAGTTTTGGGCTCCTGGTCTGACAGAGCTACTTTCAGGGTTCGTTACTAAGCGTGAAGCTTATTCAGCAGCGGAGTCACGTCTATGTTGAATTGACTTTTTGACTTTGAAGACTGATGGATGAAGACACCACTGATTTTACTCTGACAATCATTCGATCTCAGTAGATTTCAATTCCAAGCACCTCACATCCTGTTATTTGTATCACGACTATGACTGTATGTACAGAGATTGAAATGAAACTTCACAGTGTGGATGATGACACCTTCTCTATTCAACTGCTCAGCCTTGTTAAGACTCTGCAGTGGGACTCATGAATATTTACAGAACAGTGAACGTGCTGAGAAGCCCAACAACTCTGTGCTGATGGAGGTGCAAGAGATTTGTGGGTAACCCAGCCTGGGGCTCCGGGCCCCCGGCCAGCAGCTTTGATCTGAGCAGCCGCCGCTCGCCACTAAAACCTGCACTTGATCCGGGCCGGGTCGACGCCCCGGAGAACCAGAGGCACCAGCCGCCACGGCAACAGATGGGCCGGACGGCAACGCACTAGATGATAAACACAAAACCCTGCAAACTGTAAACCCGCTATCTGTCTGTCACACACACAAAGAATTAGTAAAACATGACAAGTAGAAAAGTACAGAATTATCAATGCACACAAGACGCAAAGGTTTTGTATGACAAGTCACCACCAAAGCAAAACAAAGTGGTAATTCATTATTCATATTTATATTTAGAGAGCACATGAACACAGCCATGTATGCAAGTCTTTAAAGGATCAGTTCACCCAAAATTACAAACAGAAACATATTTGGGTGAGTTTTATGGTCCAGGTCTTTTATATTAATCCCTGATTTATTTTTCCAGACCAAACAAACTTTCTATATTCAACAAAAAATTCCTTTCAGAAAATTACAGCTTTGTAATTTCAAGTAGCAGACTGATTAATCAGATGATTATTAATCATTTGATTAATAATCTTCTTTATGGAGTCGCCATCAGAGCGACCTTCATAGTCTATGTATGTCACTCTTGCTCTGATTTCAACATTTTCTATGCTTGAGATGCATTTAATCCCCCAAAAACTGCAGCTCCCATGAAAATGGAATTTAGTTGTGTGGCGGGATGCTTATAATATTCACAATCACTCCCCTCCAAGGTTATTCCTAAATCTTTTTAACTGTAAGCTCTGCTGACTAAAAGCGGCTTCTTTAGTGTTCAGGCCGTGACTATCAACCCATGATGGTTGTGGGAAAATGGGATTTGTTAGGGCCCGAAATAATAAAGGTATTAGATATTGGTTTTCTCTAAATGTGGAGTGAATCACAGCATGCTGCTGAGAAAGACTGCCCAAAGGATTAATTTTTAGTTATTAAACACGTCAAAGCAATTTTAAAAATGTTGTTTTTTTATCTCTTGAATAAAACTTGTAAAATTCCAGTTTCACTTTCGTTCTAATATTGGCTGATTTCTTCAACTGAAAATAAGAGCTATCTGACAATCAGCCACAAGAGTGAAACCGACAGGTGACGGACAGGTGAAGTGAAAAACACTGATTTTCTCGGTATAATGGCCAACTGTCAGGGGCTGGGATACATTAGGCAGCAGGCGAACAGTCAGTTCACTGCTGTGAGTTCAGTGAGCACCTCTGAGAGGTGTATACAGCGGTTAGAACCACCAAAAATAGTGCAATACTGAAAAACTAATGAGCCGACAACGGGGTCATGGATGCATGTGGAGAGTGAAGACTGGTCTGTGCGGTCCGATCCACTGTAACACAAACTGTTGAAAACCTCAATGCTGCTATGATAGAAAGGTGTCGGAACACACAGAGCATCACAGCTTGCTGCTCATGTGGCTGTGTACAGGTCAGAGTATCCATGCTGAGCCCTGTCCATCACTAAAGTGCCTTCAATGGGCAGGTGAGTGTCAAAACTAAAACTAGAACAATGAATAGAAGGTCTGATGTTTTCTTTTGCGTCATGTGATGCGTGATGGCAGCAGGATGCACTGTGGGAAGAAGGCTGGTGATAGAGTGATGCACTGGGGAAAAGTTCTGCTGGGAAACCTTGGGTCCTGCATTCATGTGATGTTATCCCTATATGGCAGCTGTTCTCCCTGATGGCAGTAGTGTCTTTCAGTAAGATGATGCTCCCTGCCACACTGCAAGCATTGTTCAAGAATGGACTGAGGAACATGACAAAGAGTCCAAACATTGACTTTGCCTCCAGATTCTACAGATCTAAATCGAGCATCTGTAAGATGGGCCAGAAAAATCCTTCTGATCCATGTTAGCCCCACCTCGCACTTAAAACGATTTGCTCTTATGATGATGATCCGTGCATGCCTCCATTCATCTTCTACATTACTGTAATTGTCGAACTTTGTCTTTACCATAATGTAAACCCAATCCTAAAAACCTCATCTCCACCCTAAACCTAAATCAAGACGTTGAAGTCCCCAAGAAACTATAAAGTCGTGGCCACACGTGTGTCCTCACTTCAGCGTCCTCACAGTAGCATAACAAGACGCTCAGAGACACGCACAACGACAGAGAGGGCCATTAGAGAGTGTGATGGAGAGAGATAACGTGTGGCCATGTTCCTGCCAGAACAGCTAGAAATGGATTAGAGCAAAGCAGAGCTGCACAGGAGGGATTTCAGGACTTCCACTCAGTCGTTGAGCAAAGACAGATCTGGAAGGATGTGGACACAAACACATGGATACCACAACACTAGTGCCACTAGTCCCACTGCTGGGTTTTCTGGCCTGTTCTTAAACTGGACTTATTTCATCTTCACATATTTGGAGATTTGTCAAATGTGCGGGATTCTTTATGTTATAATACAATGTAAATATGCGACTACAAGGCTAAAATTCACATCAAAAATCACTTTGTGTTGAAGGGATTTCACTATATTTTGGAAAAGAGGAGACGGAATATAGCATGAATCGAACTCTTGCATGTTTTCTACAATGGGTTTTCTTCACCTGCATTACATTTTCAGCCTTCCTCCTGCTGTGAAAAATGGAGGCGGTGATTTATCGATGTGAGAAACACAGTGAGGTGTGTGAGTTGAGGTGCGAGTTCCCAATTGTGTTGAGTCAGACCGTGATGATGGAACACGTGTGAGTTCAGCAAATTTGATTTCACTGTGTAATAATCTGCCAGGCTCTGATCACATATCATCCACTTACTGCAAATACAGATGAAGCTTTATTAAACCCTCTCTCCACAGGTGCATTTTAAAATCTAAATCACTACAGTTCATATGTGCTTCATATTACATATGGTAACCTAATGCAACAGTTTATAAATGCTGTGTGCAAGGTTACCATGGAGAACTGGTGCTGTTCTACATGCAAATGGTGCTCACACCAACTAGTCTTTTTCTCTTTAGACTTTGGCTGACTGAAAAGTAACTACTCCTATCACTATTGTTGAAAGCAGTCTCACTATAATTTGGATTTCAAGAACTTTTCCACAGGGCTGCACAGTTTGAGTATTATTTGTCACTGTAATGGTTTCTCCTCTACACACTGACTGCAAAGAGGTTTCTTTCTGCAGTGTTTTCAGTATTACAGATCTGCAGTTCTCATTTTGAAGCTAATCTAAACTGAGGCTTCTACAGAGAGGATTCTGTATTACAAAGACAAAGTAATTAAGAACCATAACCAATGGATCTGATTAACTTAGACAACTGCAGCCTCACATAAACCTTAATCTCAATTTGGAGTGGATTTTAGACTGAAATGAGGCTACAAATGTTTTAATACGGAATCTAAAAGAAATGCGAACCTACTAGGAACAGGATGTTAAGTCGTTTGGCAATGCTTTGGTAGCCCATCTATCCTCCCCAAGCTCCTCTCATTTGTTGCAATACATTAGCAACATTTCCATGCAAATGCAGCACAAATTTAAACCAAATTTTCAGGAAACCGGAACAAGGAAATGCAATTTTTTCAATCTAATACCATTGTGTGAATAGTCGATGAACAGATGGTGCTTTTAAGAGAGGACAGAACTTTAGAGAGCTTCAGCCAAAGCTGAAACAGTGAAAGATAAAGTAGATAATATGATGGTAAAAACATTTCAGTTAGTTTCATGTATTTATGAGAGGAAGTTTACAGTTTCCTCATCGCTCCACACACGATGCTCTCGTCTTCTGCATTTTTTTCTGTCTCCATTGCACTGTGTTTCATTTTTCTTCTATTAATGTGCCAAGTTTTGCACCTCAGAAAAGAACAAAAGCTTTCTAGGTTCGTTATGCACAAACTGAAAAATGCTTATGAATGGAAAGAAAACCATAATGAAGTCTTTTGTGCCTCGTAATTCATGTGGCCTCTAGAGATCTTTGTCAAGTAAAAGTCAACAAAGACTGTATTAAGGATCTGAACAAACAACTGTGCTGCCAGCATTTGTACAGAAAAGTGCAAGTAGATCTTTCTCTATTTTTGCCTCCAAAGCAAATGTTTCGATAAACCCCTCTTCACTTTTAGCTTTATAGCGTTTAAAACAAAGCACATTTAACTCTACACACTCTATATCTCACCTATACACTAGGAAATGAAACATTTTGTGTAGAGCTCAGTTTGCTGTGTTGTTTTGCACCTTTGTACTGAACTGAGCTGCATGAATCCATCCTGTAAAGTGTGTGCAAACAGCTTCTGGGGTACAACAACAAAGGCCAACAGAGGGCTCCTGACTGCAGTTCGCCTGCAGCAACAGACACCCACCTGAATCCGCCTCTCCTCCTCCTCCCTCCTCTTCCTCTCCTCCTCTTCCTGCTTCCTCTTCAGCTCCATCTCTGCTTTCCTGGAGAGAGGAAAGACAAAAGGACAGATGTAGGCAGAAAGACAGAAAGATAAAAGAGACAGAGAGAGAAAGGAAACGTGGCAAAAGAGAAACAAAGAAGAAGAATTTTGTATTAGGAGAAAGATTAACTCCATCTGAAATTTAAGCATGGGATTTTAAAGGTTTGAATGTAGTAACTCTGATGATTTGCAGTGTGTTTCTCATGGCTTTTTGCTACTCTTTGTGCTACAAAATGTTCAGTTTTGAAGGTGGCTGTAAAGAATCAGCACCTTTCAGAATTTAAATCTACTCTTCTATGTTACATACTGGGATTTATAATATAGTTTAAGTGGGAGAACAGGCAGCCAGGGTGGGAATTATTTGACAACCAACCAGTACATTAATGTAGATCCATCAATTAAAGACCCACAATTCAATCTGAAAAACAACAGTGCAATTTGTGAATTTCAATATTAGAGGCATATAGGAACAAATAACTAAACTGAGATAAAATGCTATGCAATTGCTTTTTGTCCATTAGCTGTTAAGACATCTAACAATAATATATTAGATTGTTACAGCGACCCGTTTCCACATCACAACATGATCACCCCTTTGGAGTCGTCTTTGTTTCCATTTGGTGAATATTCATCTTACTTTTAGCTGTTTTGGTCTCTACCAACTACTGAGGAAATGATCTGGTGTTATAGAACTACACTGCGCTTCCCAGCTGACTGTGTGTGTCGGCTGTTTGCTGCTGAGCGGGGTGTGTACAGTGTTGAAAATGGAGCGTGTGCAGAGACTGAAACAGACAATAAATGTGCCATAAAACCGAAATGATGAGCTACTTAGTGATATCTAATTTGTCATTATGAACATTTCACATCACACAGCTGATTAAATCAGTGCGCGCTGCTTCTGCAGGTTTCATCCGGGAGTTCAGCCCCAACACAGAGACAGAGCTCTCACTCAGTCCTGTAGTAACTGTGCAAACACATCCTGAACTAACTTTCAGAGCATATTAAGGCTTTAACCACCTTTAAATCCAAGTTAAAGAAATGTGACTCTGCACTGCCTCTTACTAAATCTTAAGTTCAGCCTATTATGTCCATCTTTCCTGTACTTACTCCTCTAAACCTAACTTTTATTTTTGGTTTCTATTCTTTGAAATTGCATTTCAATATTTAATGTGGTTCTATTTGTTCATGTTTTAATGCATTATGAAAAGTGCCTGCAGTATAAAAACTGCTTGTTTTATTCCAGCTTATTTACACATTTTTGGAAAATTAAGTGTAATGCTTTTAAAGACTTCCGCAAAGAATGATATTAGAACAATATGATACACTTTCCACAGCAGGAAAAATGCACATCAGGGCAAATCATAATATTAATGCTTTTTTTTGCAACACTGATTTGCATCTATATTTAACAAATTCATGCAAAAAAAATAAAAATTTAAAAACATATAATAAGTAAAATGTTCAATGCAATGAGCAGGGCGCCGCAATTATTAACAACATGAAACAAGATCCGTCTGCACATCTAAAACCAAACCTACATAACCATTTTGGTGGGTTTTAAGTACAGTTTGGTTAGAATTCTTAATTAGGACAACAAAAAAATATGCAAAATGATAAAGCAGTAATGTTAAATCCACGTGGACCTGTTTGAGCTCTCATTGAACGAGGCATCATCTCAAAATCGAACCATGAATACAACCTTGAAAATTTCAGACCTTAAGCCTTTTAAAGGACCTGTGGATTCTTAAAAACAACAGAACAAATCACGCAGACAGCTTATTCAATCCTCTCGAAGAAGACTGAAGAAAAGAAAATGTAGCTTTTTGCTGAAAAAAAAGATTATTTGAAACTATTTGATAATCATTAATTAGCTGACTAATCTCTTCAGCTCCACTGGGTTGGATTTGTTTCCAGAAGATAAATCTGACAAATCCCTGCAGGAGACTTAAATCGCACCAAAAACTTAAAAAAGAAACACCCTCCTGTGTCTGTTTCAACTGCTCTTACACTGGTTGTTATTTCCCTGCTCTCTGCCTTTTTATTTTTGTTGTGCGCTCACAGGAAAACCATCAGAGCACTGAAGCGTTGACATTTGCACCCTTTACTACTGCCGGCTTGTACTCTGTGGTCATCTAGGAATTGAAGGTTGCTCTGGTGCTGCTGCACACGCTGCAAAACGCTCTGAATAGAAACATCAGCCAAATGCCCAAAAGAGAGAACACTGTGCCGTGTAGTCACAGTGGTTCAGGAATTTAAAGCATCAGAAGCTAAATCCGCTGCAAGATATTCCCATTGACCGGCATCCTCAGAAATAATGGGCGGATTAAAGCTGCACCGGACCTGTGATGAAATGCAAAATCCTATAAAACAAGTTATTACACTGATGTTATCACGGGCCCCTGATGTGATCTCAGGGTGCCATCAGTCTCCTGCTCTCATGACCTTCAGTCTGTGACCTTCAGGTGCATCTTGGGAGTTCATAACTTGCCAGAGGAGGAGAATAAAGGGAAGGGAAAGTGGGCTATAAAATTTGGGCTGTCGGCTCTAATGTCTTATATTAGCGGGTAGTGGTTTGTGACGAACACATTGGCCCCCCATCAGTCCTCCGAAAAGACTTTCCATACCGTTAAAAAACGTGGAGCACTGCGGCGGTCAAACCCTGAATGAAGAATACGTCTGCCACAATCTGGGCAGGAAATTAAATTTTCCGTGTAACCATGTACAGCATGTGATGGGTTTAAAACCCTCACCGATCACTTACATTTTGTCATTTAGGAAACAAAAGGTGGAATCTTCAAGCAGGAGTGGGTTACCTAAGAAACAGGCTAACTGAATGAATACAGAAAAATGTTCCCTGTCACTTTTATACTATCATACATTACATTAAGGATGTCCCGATCAACCTTGGTTGCTCCCAATCTGATTCAAGTCATATTTAACATCTGCCCATACCCAATAACATTTTACTACATATACAATATTGTACATTAGCAGTAGTACCTGGTCTTACTGTTTATTACTGTCGTGACCAGAGGAGGGGGGCACTTCCATGTTGGCAAGCAGAGAGCATTTGGAAGTTTAGCTAGTAAAGAGGCACCATGACAAAATCTTCATTGATGCTTAATGCCTTCCGTCCAGCGCACATGTACAAGCTGGGATGAACTAGGATAGCGTTCTTATATCCAAATGTCATACACAATGGCTGAAGAATTCCACTTCTCTGAAGGAACACTGAAGCCCTATCCTTCACTTAGTGCCACCCACATTGACTGTGTTTATGGAAATACAAACAAGCCAGAGTGTTTTTCCCCTATAGCAGAACAATACCAACTGCCTCATCATTTCAGCCTCACTTGTAAAAACTACTGTGTAGCTAAATTTATTTTAAAGAAATTATCATAATTTATGTGTTCTAAATTTTCGTTGTGCAGTTGTAGAGAGGTAAAAAGCACATATTTCTTTCTTTTCTGAGATGTAGAGGGGTCCAGGTAGACAGTACACTACTTTATACTTAAAGGCTGAGCTAAATTCAAGCACCTGAATTTTTAATAAATGTTAACTTCCCAGCGACAAAGCACCTTAAAGTTCCACTTTAATCAACATTTGTTCTATTAAAATTAATTAATTAATTAATTAAAACTAAACTAAACAGGTGAACATAATCCAGAGATTAATATTTCTAATTTCACAGAGTTTTTTTTAAGCATCTTTTAGCTCTTTTAGTGTGGCTGGTTTGTTTTAAAGTACATGTACAGTTTTATCTCCAGCAGCAGCTGGCAGTTGTTTTTTTTAAGTATCTTTGGTTTGTCTGATTGGATGAACATATTGGACATATTATTTGGAAACCAAATCCAACAAAAAAAACAAACAAACAAGTAAATCATGCACAGTTTGGAGAATGCTATGTTGGAGAAAATACTGCGAATAGTCAGGATTAAGGCTGCTCTATTGCGCCTTTTAACATCTTTCAACTCATCATTTTGCTTTTACAGCTCGTTCACTATTTGTTTAGGACTCTCATCCTCTCATCTCATACTTTCATTACTGTCACCAAACAAACTTTAACAAACCCACTGTATACTACCTGCCCAGCAAAAAACTCCAGACAGGTACAGTTGTGGGTTAGCTGCGGACGAAAGTGGAGCATCAAGAAGGTAACGACCAACTCCACAGAAAAATTTTTTTTAGGTGGAGGCCAAAAGCAAAACTAAATGAGAAGTAAATATTGGACTTATATTCATTAGGACAAACACAACTCAACACAAGGGGCTATGTGTGGAGGTTTGCCTGTTCACCATTCTAACCTAACCGGTGTCTACATTAAATTATTTCTTTAAAAGCTGTGTTCATAGATCAGGAATAGTAACAGCAGTCCACATCAAACTGTGGACAACTAGGAACAGGAATTGGTTTCACACTGCCGTTTCAAAATTACATCACTTAAACATGACCTGATTTCTTTTGTTTGTTAAGGTTTTTCTCAGAACTCTGAGGCTGTGACCCTTGACATACTTGCTATTGTTCTCCTGTAATGATGAACACGGGGGAACTGAAGCATATTCTGCTGCTGGGCCCACTGTAAATCACCCTAGACAAAAGCGTCAGCTAAATACGGAAAATGTAAAAAGCAACAACTCAACCTCATAATACTTTATAGCTTCTATAAAAATAAATCCTTTTGAAGCAGCATTCTCATTATGTAAATCCCTAGTGGGCCCCTTTAAAAATGTGTGGACAGAGAGTGCATTTGTCCAGTGCAGCAGTTTTTACTGAAAAGTGGCTTTTGCCGGGTCAAAACACACCAACTTTCACAAGTACCTCTTAATTTTTGGCCATGTAGCAAAACAAAAATGTCTCATCTGAGGCTCAGTTAAGAGGCCGAAAAGTGCTCCATCCTGAAGACCCCTCCCACTTACAGTCGCCTGTCCTCCTCCTCCTGCTTGCGGCGCTGCTCCTCCTCCTCCCTCCTCTTCTTCTCTTTCTCCATCTCCTCCTGGATGCGTCGCAGCCGCTCCCGCTCCTCCTCCTCCTTCTTCTTGTTCTGCATGGCGGTCAGAAGCTGCTCCGACCGGGTCACCAGGGCCTGGTACTCGTGGTCGATATCAATCCGGCTCATAATGGTGCTCTGTCAAACACAAAAACAGAATCAGCTTAGAAGCTTGTCTCCGGGCAGCAGGTGTTAATTTGGAAGGTTAAACCTGGAATAATAAGTAACCTCACTGTGATAGATGCCAAAATAAATGTGCGAAGGTGTGAGTGAGCATTTTAATATCATTTGAATTTCTATTTAAATCACAAGGCTGTCTTGCACTGAGCCCCATCCAGCTCTGTTGGGAGGAACTGAAGCTTAGACTGATGGAAGTTGTTAAAGCAGCACATTAACGCCCATCATTTTGAAATAAGATGTTCAACTGCAAACTCTTTCTCTTGAAAGCCTGGTAAAGAAGACAAGAAACAAAACTATCTGATTGCTGTATACAAAAGTCAAGATGTGAAAAGGAATAAATACACCCTCTGCAACAGACATTCACACAGAGCTTTTCTTCTAATATTAATGTATTGTTACTTTTTATTTCGTCAGCTTAAAAAGAAGCACTGTGTGCCAAAGTTTGTACTTGTAAATACTTAAAACTTGCAGGTCGACCTGGAAGGCAGGTCAAGAGTTGTCATTATTTTGGTGAATTCTCTCACCCTTCAAACCCTGCGATGACACAAGCAAGCAACTGAGACTTAAAGATATTAAAGCCCTTGCATCACTGTCTGAAATATAATTAAGAACCGGCAGTTTTGGAGGTCAAGAAAAGCCTCTGAAGACCAAGAACACTATGAGATAAAACTACATGTCTGCTGCGAAGGAAAGCAAAACAAAACCCTGACACCAACTCAAGAACAGGAGTCTTAGCGGACAACAAAAGCATATGCAAGCTGTGATATCTACAAACGAAAGACTTTGCTCGTGTAATTACTGTCAGTTTTCTTTTTTTAAGTTTATGCAATAAATCATGAGATGTATTCAAGGAGGCAGAGCAGTGACATAAACATTTGAAAAAAGACTCATCATTTTAACATCTGTTTAACAAATGGTTTGTATTATTCACCCATGAAAAAAACACTATAGCAACGTCCAAGAAACACTTTTAAAGCCCACTAAAAACACCTTAGCAACCACTTAGAAACCCTACACTAATCACATAAAAACCCCTCAGCAGCCACCTAGAAGAAACACAGCCAAAAACATCATAGCAACTACGCAAAAACACCTGAGCTACCATGTATAAATACCATAGCAACCACAAAGAAACACCTTAGCAGGCACCTAGAAAAACCACAGCAACCACAAAGAAACACCTTACCAACTACTTCCAAACGCCACAGCAACCACGCAAAAACGTCTTAATAACCGTGTTAAAAAACACTTTTGCAGTCCCCAGAAAAACTTTAGAAACACTTAGACACTTAAATGTGTACAAACAACTTAGCAAAAAAACAACAAGGAAACTACTTAACAACAACTTAACAATCAGTAGGATGTAGTGGATCCTGTCTGGGGCGGCAAGCAAACGTAAAACTTTTTGAGTAATGCTTAAGCTTCTAAAATCACTGCCTTAAATTCAAGTATTTTTGAGGATGTGTTTATTGTGATGAGTGTGTCGAAGCTGCAGACAGATACTGAGGCATCAGACTATAACATCCCAGATAGCCTCTAAGAAGCCTGAAAAATCTTTAGAGAGCATCACGATTCTCACAGTTCACCGTCACTGTATGTTCAAGCATCATCGGGGCACAATCTGACGGCTGACACAGACCAGTGGTGTAAACCTGAGCAGGGAAACGTGTTGCCGTCTCATAGCAGACGAATATCCAAACACGTCTGCTGCCACTGCAACCTTTTTCCTCTGACTGTCAGTTACTGTACAACAAAGCTGCAGGGTGGAGTTTGATGTGATGGGAGCCTCGCACTCAAGAGTCCTTCCACCAGCGTTTGCCCCGCTAATCCCGACATTTACTGCAGAGAAAACCTGTCAGACTCACACCTTAACAGCTCGCCAGGAATAAAGTGACAGGGCAGGTAAAGAAGACGGCATGCTGAATTATTAAAACCTAATAAAAATATCTAGTGTAGGACATTCACGATTCATGACAAGCATGGGGAAGATTATCTCAAGAGAGGGCAAATTTAAAGTTGGATATAACGCACATGTTAATCCAGTTCAGCGGCAAATACCATTATGATAATATATGATAATAAGAAGTCGTGAGTCCTGGCAATCCATCAGTTTAAAGGGTGAACATCTCTGAGTCTAACTGCTCATGATGCCAGAAATCTTGAAATATCTCTTCAGTGATCCACATGAAAAGATACACACACTGCACATAAATTGGAAAAACATTATAACCTGGACTTTTTCATTAAATATTTAAAAAAGTCTTTAGGATCCAATCTGTTCCCATTTCCCCAGCAGAGACTTTAAGCACCACCTGTCTGTCAAACTGCACCAGAATGCGGTTTAATGTCAGGCTGTCCATCATTTCCTCAGAGTAGGTGGCACTTTTGTCACAACGGTGGATTTCCTATTTTTGAAACAAAACTCTCTATATGTATGTGTCTGTCAGAGCAGACAGCACGACAAAAGGATTTCACAGGAGGATATGGCAGAAAATTCAGGCTTTATATAAAGTTCATCATTAAATACGCTGCTTTAATGGCACATGCAGGACATTGACAGATAAGGCATACTGTAGAGCCATTTTCTGACATGGCATACATAACACTCATCATTCTGTTAAAGTGTTGACGTAACAACTGATTGAACTGCAGCTTATGAACTGCAAATCTGCGTGTAACCACTCACCTGACTAAAGAAAAGAAAAATGCATACTGTGACCTGCCTTTAGAACCTGACCCAAATCGATCTGTCTATATGTTGGGCAAAATTTATAATTATAAGTACATAATAAAGTTACCAAAATATGGTCATATGATTCCTGCTGTGGTCTGGCACTGCAGGTGTTTAACTCAGAGGAAAGACTCCTACAAACAACTGGAAGCAACAAACTAAACTTCAGCTGTGGAAAACACCCAGATTTCATTCATTTAATGGTGAGTATCATACACTTAACTGACAGTGTCTGTTTTCATCGCGGTAAAGTTTTATATTATGAATATTTCAGTTTGTTGCCTAAAAGATGCAACTTTGTAGAGCAAAGTGAATGAGAAACATGTTCTGTGATTTTGGCAGCAAACTGTGTCTTTTGCTCTATGTGATGTTCCTGGATCAGTATTGGTGCTGAAATGTTGAATTAATTCACAAAACTCCACTGCATCCTGTTGATGCTTGATCAGAATGGGGTGTAGGAAGCTTGGAGATCAGATCAACATGTTGGGCCATTGTCATGTTCCTCAACATGTTCCTGACTGTTTAATGTTATTTCCATGTGGTGGGGTGCATTTTCCTGCTGGGTAGGCCAGTGACATTCGGGATTTCCATTTGCATCAGGGAGTGTGTTTGTTGTGGGACAATGTTTATTTGGGTGTCTAAGTCTCATCAACATGGATGTCAAAATCCAAGGTTTTCCAGCAGAACACCACATAGTACCAATATGATCAATGTTATTCACTTCACCTGTCAGTGGTCATAATGTTGTGGCTGACTGGTGTATATCTATTTATAATATCTAAATGTGTTGGCACAGTTCAAAGTCATGACACAGAAATGTTACTAGACTTAGTGAGATTGCCGTTGCAACTTTTCGGGAAAAGTGAGCACAGTGGTCATTCAACATTGAAGCTGTCACGTCCCATGTTGCCATCAGATTAACAGAAACGTGTGCATGTCTATTAACTACTAACTATTCATCTCACCCACCTTGATTTTGACTATCAGGGCGTCGATGGCGGCCTCCAGCTCCTGGATCTGCTTGCTCATCTCCTTCTTGCCCTCTTTTAGCCCGGCGACCACCTCGTTGAAGCGGCCCATCCTGGTCTTCAGGTTACGCACTTTGACTAACCCGTCGATCCTAAAACATGAACACAAAAACTTCAGCAAAGACTGCAGCTGATTTAACGCGCACTGAGAGAAGTGACAACATCATACCCATCACTGTCAGGGCCTCACTAAGTAATACTACCTAATATGTTTTGTCATCCGAGCTGATCAAGCCTTTGCTATTTAGGCCCCTCAGCTGTGGAATTCTCCGTTTGAAGATCTCAGACGGACAAATTCAGTATCAGCTTTTAAATCTCTTCTCAAAACTTACATACACCATTGAGCTTTTTCTTAATGGATGGCAATTACTGTGCTTATTTTAAAATATTTCATCCTGTTTATATCTTAAATTCTGTTTTTTTAATTACTTTTAGTATAGGTTTTAGCTGTAAAGCAATTTCCAGCTACATAACTAAAGTTTTTTATTATTGGGTGAGAATTACTGATTCATTGTGTTGATGAGCTGATTTTAATTATTTTATTGGCTGCTTGTGAAAGTCTTATCTTAGCTTATAAAACATCACAACATCTTCTTTGATTTTATCTCGTATTATTAATGTGAGTCTGCAAAATAATTAGTACCTTAACTCATCAAATAAATGAAGAGGAGCAATATTTGTCTCTGAAATGTAGGAGTGAAAGAAGAAATTCCACATTTATCCCTCTTGTACTGATTGTACTTAATTTCGCATATTCCATCATATCTTCTGTTTTCTCCATTGTCCATAATGGATTCTCAGGGTATGTTTTCCTTCTTTTGTTAAACTGAATATGATCTGTGCTGCCCTGATCAAGCTCTCCTTGAGGGTTATTTTGAACTTCTCATCACTGCAGATCCTATTGTTAGCTCCATTTCTCAGAGGGGTAATCTTTATGTCTTGTCCTCCATCAGCGGAAACGTGACTGTTGTTAATATTTTGATTCAGGTGTGAGAGTTTTATGACCATCCGAGTTCTTCAGCTATGAGTCATGTAACGCTGTCTGCGAGAAAAATTAATGGGACTCTATTAGATCCTCCGTCTGACACACATCTATCAGACTTGATGTTCCTGGTTTGTAATGCTGCCTTTCTGCAGCCTCAAAGCACATATCAAGAAAACCAGGCTGTCTGACTTCATAAAAGCTGTCTCAAGAGCCACAGAAGACATTATATAACTTTTTTCCAAGGCTGAACCCTTTCCATGACCAGTGAACTGATCATGAGTAAAATTAGTAGGCCACCACTTCAGCTGGTGTTGAGCAGCTACATTTATTTAGAAGCAAGTCAAAATCTGAAAGGTTTCAAAGACATTAACATGCCCAACACAAGTGATGAACAATGCTTTACAATAAGATGCGTTATTAAACCTCTTACAGTAGGCCACCACTTCAGCTGGTGTTGAGCAGCTACATTTATTTAGAAGCAAGTCAAAATCTGACAGGTTTCAAAGACATTTACATGCCCAACACAAGTGATGAACAATGCTTTACAATAAGATGCGTTATGAAACATCTTACAAGAAACTACCAAATGGCTAATTAAGTACTTACGAGATTTCAGATAACACATATTATTGGTAAGCCTACCATCAATACAGACGTCAACAAATCCATGTATACCTATAAATGCGTAGTTATTTATTTCCAAAGATGATAATAAACGGTCTGAAACACGGTGAGACTGCATTTACTATACCAACTTTATTAGTTTAATGAGCTTTTTGAAGCCCCCCACACTGGTGATACTATTACTGGTGATGCCAAGTGATACTTTTTTAATGTTCAGTTTCTAAATGGTGAATAAACATCCATCCATCCATCTATTATCTATACACCGCTTAATCCTCTGTAGGGTTGCGGGGGGCCTGGAGCCTATCCCAGCCTACTCGGGCGAAGGCAGGGGACACCCTGGACAGGTCACCAGTCTGTCGCAGGGCTACACATAGAGACAGACAACCAAGCACACTCACATTCACACCTACGGACAATTTAGAATAATCAATTAACCTCAGCATGTTTTTGGACTGTGGGAGGACGGTGGAGTACCCGGTGAGAACCCACGCTGCACAGGGAGAACATGCAAACTCCACACAGAAGGTCCCAGGCGTCCTAACCGGGACGCAAACTGGGGATCTTCTAGCTGGGAGGTGACGCTGCTAACCAGTGAATAAATATCAACTGTCAGTCAATCAATAACCACATAATAACACTGTAAATTATATAAAATTTGTCAAGTTGCTGCATAATGCAGTTCCTGAAAGATTTACTTTGTATTTAGGCAAAGTTGTGAATAAGCCTGCCAAGAGGGACTGTGCTTAAATAGCAGAATAATGATTCCACTGAACAACACTGATGTGCTCACAAAGCAAGTTTGATTTTGATGTTCCTTTAAAATCTGCCTGGCTCTCTCCATGTGCTGCATATGGACATCTGTGCGAAGATCCACATGCACTTATCACTAATGATGAATGATCCAAGTCCTACATGATGAGGAATCAATGGGATGAGAATCGGCCCAGTTTGTCCAGTTGACAGACAACTAAAGTAGATGGAATGTGCATCGTCACTTTGGAATAGGGTGCTGCAAAAAAATTCAATAAACTAATAAAATAGGCACAGCAAATGATTTAAACATCATCCTACTGTGTTATATGCTATGTAGTATTATCTTTGTAAATAAAGAACTGTATGTTCATAAGTTTATGTTTGTTTTTACATCTTTATTGACAGCCGGCTACATGTTCATATACGTGAACGTTTTGCGTGAACAGAGCATTTACACAACTGTTTGCTAATACCTAATTACTAGATCAAAAATATTTGAACATATTAGGTAATATTTGCTTCATTTTTTTTAATTTGATGTGTCAGTGCAGCCATAAAAAAAGGTTTAAAGCAGATGTTAATGCCAGTCACGGAGAGGTCACAATCAAAAGCCATTCCAACTCATTAACAGGTTAGGAAATTGCAGCAGGCAGCCGTTAAATGCTGGTAATCTTGTTTGTTGCTGTAATAAGTTCACCTACCAGTCTGTTTGGCAGCCAATAAAGCTCCATCTACACTGCCTGCTCCGTTGCAGAGGCCACTAATTACTCGCACAATAATCTCAATCACGGCTTGGGCTCAGACACTTGATTCGGCGTAATTAGTTTTGATGATGACTCCGTGTTTGAAGTTCCTGCTCCGGTGCATCAAATCAAGTGCTCATGATTCCTCCAACTGTCTAATAAATGACAGCTGATTGTTGTAGCGGCGAGCTAGAGGATTTTAACACACTTAAATCTGAATATGTTTAATAGTTTTAAAGTTGGATCATATTTTTTGTAGTGGCTAGATTGAGGAGTGACAGTTTAAATCACAATGCTGGGTCTATTGTTTGAAATGAGCACATTTTACTAGTTAGAGTACTTTGTGCTGTTTCTCTTATGGTTAGGGTTGTGCAGTGCAATGCATGAATATAAGGCGTTAATTTACTTGTCTAGGACTCACTGGCTTCATAACCAAGAACTGGAACATATCTGTGACTTGAGAATACTGGCTATATGTCATTAGCCGGATCATTTTGTGGCTGTCATCTTGTCATGTTGCGTCACTAAATCTCAATTTCTGCCCGAACTCCGCCCCACTCATTAACACCCCACCCAGCCCCCGCAATCACACACTCCACCACATCGGCAGCACACACAAACGCAATCACACCACCTGTTAGCATGGACCAGCAGGGTGCCAGATCAGACAAGAAAACCGCGCAGAAGAGGGAAAAAAAACCTCTTCCCCACCTGCATTCTTCATCTACCCTCTCACCTGCTTCCCCCCAGGGTTTCTGTTGTTTATCGTCAAAATATCGGAGGTAATAAGCAGAGCTGCACGTGCCGCCAGGCGACTGTCTCTGAGGTAAAGTGTGTGTGTGTGTCTGTGCGCACGGCAGGCAAACCGACACTGCCGAGCTGTGAAAGTGGCAGATAATGGAGAAGAAGAAGAAGAGGAGGAGAAAGATAAGGACGAAGGAGCGAGGAGGTGAATGTAATGAGGAAGAGAAGGCAGAGTGAATGGGAGGAAGGGAGAGGAAGAAGCCGATGCAGCGAAAAGATGGACATGAGCAAAGATGAAGAGGAAAGGGGGAGATGTGAAGGTGAGAGAAAGATGGAGGAGAAAAGAAAGAAAATAAAAGAGAAGGCTAAAATTAAAAAGGAGCAAGGAAGAAAGAAAAGAAATAAGGAAGAGAAAAGAAGCAAAGGTTGAACAATCTGAGGACTGGAGGGAGGAAAAGGGAGAGAAAGAACATCAAGACGAGGGTAAGAGGACACAGAAGAAGCAGAGAAATGGCAGATGGGAGGAAGAAAGAAAATATAAAGAAAAGGGTGAAATGGGTGGATTAAACAGGAAAGACGACTGAAAAAAATAAGAAAGATAAAAGGAGGCACAGGATGGGAAAGGAGGAAAAAGATGAAGTAGGATGAAGCAATAAAAAAGATGGAGAAAGAACGGAAGTATGCAGAGAAAGAAAGAAGAGACCCACCGAGGTTTGTGCTTCTTCCTGCAGAGCCACATCCTCACCGTCTTCTGCATCATGATACAGGCGCCAGCCCGGTACAAAATCTTGTTCTTCACTGAGAGACAAAAGAAAAGAGAGAAAGAAAGAGATGGTTAATATTCTGTAGTCCTAACCTCAAAGCTGAAGAAGAACGAGGTTGTACATGTGCACTAAAACGTTTCAAAACTGAGTTGGGACCAAAAATAGACTTCTAGATGTCTTCCCTTCCCATAAAAAACTTAGATTTTAGTCATATTTAGAATATTAGAGCAACTTTTGAACAAAAATTTATCTAAAAGCTCGGAGAGGTTCCAACTACAGAACCCAAGGTCTGCTAGCCAATAGGAAACAACTGTGGTTCCCAGTCGTTTTTGTCCTCGACTGCTATTAAACCACATGATTAGATTTTCATATTATTAATTCAGACAAGAAGTAGGCATTTACATTGACAGTGTGTGGTCTGTTTGTCCAAATGTGCCTCTTACCAAACATTTTCAGCAGCTAAAGGCTGAGCAGGGCAACATCCATCACCCCTTTGAGGACACTTGTGTCCCTTCAAGCCCTTTGGCAACTTACTGCAGGCTTCGATGTTCAAAGCATTTTTTCCTGATACAGTTCCTTACGGATGATAAAATTTAGTTACAGAGAGATTAAATATAATATTTATTGCTGCCAGTTTGCATATAGCATTAAAGAAATGTCTACTTTTTTATCTTTGTGTTTTGATCTCAAATTCAAATGTCTAAAGTAGCAAAAACATCAATTTCCTCTCTATTGTAGACATACTTTTGAAGTGGAGCACTGTTTACAGAGACATCATCACATTTCAATAAGTAATTCTGGTTGTGTGCTTTGAATTGTTATCATGCATGAAATATTCCTTTTCTGCCAATCTTCTGCAGACTATGAATCATCTTGTCAGCCAGTATTTTGGTATATCTACAGACATTATTGGTACCATCTACAAATGTCAACTCCCCAACATTTTTCACATCATCACACTCCCACCTCCACTGTCAGGACTATGCATTCACTGTGGTAGTCTTGACCAGGTTTGTGCCAAACATTCTGGAGCCCATCTGCACTGAAGACTGTTCTCCGAGACTTTCAATTTTAAAGGTGACTTACTGTGCCCGACAATATCATCAGTGGGTTAAGGGGCCTGTGGAGGTGCTCCTGCTATTGATGGATTTTATAACTGGTGGTATTGACACATACTATTCTGTACCAACACAGAATAGAGGCTCAATATGAAGCTTTTATCAGGCTAAGGCAGACCAGGCTCAATGGGTATGGACTGTGGCATTCTCCTGGTTTAAGCCTGACTCCAATGGTTTCCCATTTTCTGTCTCCAAATAGGAAAAAATAATCACAACTCATAACGAGTTTACAAACTTTGTCATTACAAAAAACGTCCTGTCATCCCCCTTGATGCCCTGAATTCTATTACAGCGATTTAATTTGCACTCGCACGCTAACGCGGTTTACAATCTGTTATGTTTGCAGAAATTCTTGATTTCTTTACCGAGTGCTATTATTTGTGATTCAATTCCACCCCTCTGCAAGTCTGTGGACAACATAGATGCTTTTTCTGTCTTGCCAATGAAGCAAGTTTGGATTGAATTGAAGTGAGAAAATTAGAGGGAGGGGAGAAAAAGGAGGGAGGGCTGGGGAGATGAACTGTGAAAGATAAATAGAGACAGAGATCGATAACATCGCTGCTCGCTGCCAAATTCATTTCATCTTGTTATGACCTCAGAATATGTAACTTCTACACCATCAATAACAGGATGATGAATTAATGACTTTGCATTTACTGGGCAGAGGACACCGACTGGTTACAGTATGTGCATTTAAAATCAAAGTATTGTCGAACTGTTGCCTTTTTACTGCTGCTACTGTAACACTGCACACCTTATGGACTGGACATTTATATTCAATAGGATATGATGATGAGATTTGGCACCATTTGATTCAGTAAACAAAGAGTGGCAGACAGAGTGACACAATAAGGGAAAAAAGAGATAGACCGCAGAGTAATCGAAAAGGGAGAGAATGAATAAAACAGAGAGAAACGACTAGAAAGAGAGGACGCTGAAGCCAGATGGAGGCAGGCAGAGAGAGAAGAGTGTTATGATAGCAGCCTGTAGTGACTGACACGAACTCTCCTCAGACACCGCAGTGATAAACACAAGACAGCAGACAGATACCACTCCTCCAGGAGCACAACCCCACATTATTACCAGCAGTCTGCCTCCGCCGCACAGCCTCTCTGCTGCACATATATACCGCCCATGGTTTGTTTTGCTGTTGTGCTCTGCTCCGTCCACAAGGCCTCTGGGTATTATTGTGAGCCATCTGTGCATACTGATCCATCTCTTGTTTGCATGATCGGATTTCCAACGCGTCTGCCCGCATAAAAGCTGAGAGTGATGAATGTACTGAGAGTGACGGCTGAGGTGGAACAACAGGGATGCATGTAGAATCACTTCACCCTCTATGCACAGATTAGGTACCCTTGTTTCAGAGCGAAGTAGTCATCTGGTCCTGAACTCCTCTTTAACCTCTGTCTGCAGTGCCCCCTTGTGTGCAGGCGCCAACGTCAAAAACACAATTTATTTTCATTTTTAACAGACTTCTGGTATTTCTAGTTTGTCTTTGCGCTATTAGCTGACACAGCAATATTGCCTTATTGCTTTGTACGTTTGCAGACTTTTACATGCAAAAAAACGACAACACACAAAGGAAATGACCCAAAAAACACACGATGGGCTCTTTAGCCTTCTGACCCCTAAACTCTGCCGGCAGGTTTCAAAGGCTTGTTGTCTTAACAAAAAAGTAGCCAAAATGACACGACTTATCAGAGCCAGAAATTGTAAAAACTGAAAAAAATTGCTGAATTTTCAACTATTGAATAGTCCATGAACAAATCATGTAGAACATGTGGTTATGTCTGAAAAATTAACCAAATCTAAGCCTAAATTGAGATATTTCATCAAAATCACTATATTTTAAATACTTAATTTGAAAATTAAACTAAAATAATGTGTTTGTTCTAATCAAATTCTGTAATATACTAAAAACTCTGTGAAGCTATGAGTGACTCGGTCTGTGAAGACGTTTCGCCTCTAATCCGAGTGGTTTCATCAGTTCATGCATGTCAAAACTAGACTGGGCTAGTCTGACTCGCTGGTGGGAAACCCAGATATTTAACCTCTGTGGAGGTGTTTGCAAGGATCAGGGGTGACTAACGGTTGTTAGTGGTCCATGATGTAACGACAGTCGTTGAGGTAGTCAGAGTCATTAGGAGTCACATGAGGCCAATCGAGAGCAACACTTGTCAGAGCTGTTCGAGTCACACTGCGCCATTTGCAAACGACTATGGTTAATCCTTAACCCTTAACCTTAAACTTAACCTCCAAGAGCCATAATGGTACAATGTGGCTTGAACAACTCTGATGAATGTTGTTCTCGATTAGCCTCATGTGACTCCTAACGACTCTGACGACCCCAACGACTGTGGTTACATCACAGAGCACCATCTGAGTCACACCTTTGGAGCACTAACGACCGTTAGTCACCCCTGGTTCTTGCAAACACCTCCTTAAATACCTGGGTTTCCCACCAGTGAGTTAGACTAGCCCAATCTGGTCTTAACACGCATGAACTGATGAAGCCACTCGGTTGAGAGGCGAAACGTCTTCACAGACTACTGAGTCCAGTTGCCTTCGACTGAATTGCCTAGAACAAGTATGGAAACAAACAATAAAGGTAAATAGTACAATATTTATAGTATATAATTTTTCCACTGTTGATAACACCTGTAGACATTTGGAAAAAATGTTGAACATGCTGATTCACGTTTTTCAATTTTTTATTAAAATATTATTTTCTTTTTTTTTAGTAAAATAAGTACTCGAATGAACGTTTTGTTTGTATACCACATAAAAGATATGTTTGTGTTCTCTCTGCTTCCATTCATGGCTGTTAGGTTTCTACAGAGATGCAGGACTTCAAAATATAGCCAAAAAAAGAGCTCATAGTATGTAGAAATGAGACCGGAGAAAAAACTGGTTAAAAAATACAGTGTCATCTTGTGTGCATCATTTACCTGTGTTTTTCAGCAGCCCCTGCTGTGTGGATGCTTGTTGCTGTCTATTAACCAAAATGAATGTCATACAAAGGGAGTTTTAAAAATCACTACCATATAAGCTTATAAGCTACAAGTAGGTGACATTAGAAGTGTTATTGTTGTTTTGTATTTAATGAAAGTATCCTCTAAGCCCCTTTGTAGATTGGATTACAACCAAGTGCACAATAAAAGCCATTTAAAACTCTTTGAATATTTTCTGTCACCACAAAAAGATCACTTACAATCAGAGTAAAACGAAAAAAAAACTGTTTTCACTCTGAATATATGCCAGTAATATCTTTCATTAATTTTCTTCTGCTTAAAAATGTGTATGCAAATCTGTACTCAATGTCCCACCTCAGTTAAATAAATTAAGTAATAAGTGCTGATACATTTAATGGTGTCTGTAACTGTCTAAGCCATTTCTGTAATGTTTACATAAGAAGTTAATGAATTAGAGGATTTTTAAAAGCAGGCAAAAATAGGCAGACGGGGTTTAAATTAACGCTCTGTGTGATCACAGTAATCGCTCCAAACAACACGACACTGCTGGTAGTTTGGCTGTCCAAGGTCCAATCTTTTTTATTTCATTACGTATTTTTCAGGCGTATTTGCCTTTTACAGCTGGAGGGAGACAAAAAATGGAAAAGATGGGATGCAGCAAAGTGAATCAAACCAGGGTCACTGTTCCAAGTCTTAAGGCCCAGCATGCGGTGCTTTGGACTTGTGCCGGGCTATTTTCAAATGTAAATTACTATTTTAAGAACATTCTCTCTCTGATTTTTCTGGCAGTCGTTTGTATGGATGGGCGTTGCGCACTGAGAAGCAGGCAGCCTGGTGAGATAGTGGGAAATAGCGGATAAATAAAGCAAAACTTTGCTTCTAACACAGCTCAGTAAATCCAGGAAGGCTGCTGCTTTGGGGAAATATTATGACCTTGAGTTGAAAGATTTCAGCTGTATGTCCAGTGGTAATAAACAACTGCGTGTGCTCATTCATCAAACTACAGTGACTTTATAACTCAGAGAGAATAGAAAGTTATTATTATTTGGGGAGGGGTTGGTTTTGGCTTCTCAGATTCAAACATTTTCACTATCTGGTGATGCTGTACATCTTACTGACAGTTATGGATTCACACATTCCATCACTCTGATCCTGAGTCCGATCAATACCCTGAGGGTGTTTGCTTTGTAAATCTCTGGTGTGATCAGAACAGATGCTGCTTACGTTTGATGACGGACAGAGCGCACCACTGGACCTTCTTCCAGCGGCTGTGGATGAGCCACTTGTTGACCTTCTTCACCAGCTCTGCCAGGTGGTCTGGATCTGACTTCATGATCTGGTCAAACTCTGCAAACTGGACAGACATAAGAGGGAGAGTCAGAGGTGTGATTTAACACCCGAACTGAAAATAATTTTCATCTCCAGTATTTCAAGGTTGAGTCAGGCGACATTCTGCATTTGTTTGTGACAAAAATCGAATACATCTTGATTCTCTAATAAAACACAACAGTGAGTCTCACTGTTGGACGGGGCAACGTGTTCCTTTTTTCTTTTTGATGAAATCCTACTTAGGTGATAAAACAAAATATACATTTTTGTTTTGTGGACTTTTTATACACCGTCATATAGTTATGTTTACTTGAAGCAGTGTCAAATTTCATCAATACAAACACAAAAACACCTATATTGCCATTAAGCCATGCTCCTCACTGAGATGTAACAATACCTGCAAGGCAACTGGATATATCAATGGAAGATAAAGTGGTTGAGAAAAACGTCTGACAGCGACAGATTTTCATTTTCCAATGACATATATCATCACAGCACCAAATCCTAATAGCAGGTATTAAAAATGTGGCATCTTAGATTCAACTACCGTCAAAGCAAATGAAGGCCAGAAGCATAGAGGTGTGTATCTATCTGAGCTACATTGAATCTAGTTTTCTTTTATTGATTTATGTATGTTTACTTGGGGGAAGTGGTGGCCCAGCAGTTTGTGAAGCAAACTTGTAACCGGTGTGTCGCTGGTTCGAGCCCCCGGACTGGCAAGAGGTTGAGGTGGGAAAGTGACAGCGACCGCTTGTCCTGCTTGTCCCAGTCACCACCACTGTGGGCTCTTGAGCAAGGCCCTTAACCAATTTACTGCTACCCAGGCGTTGAACCGCAGCAGACCACTACTCCTAGTATGCATGTATTGTTAGGGTTAACTCTGAATAGGATAGGTCATATACAGAGAAGCAATTTCTCCAAGGGGATCAATAAAGATTAGATTATTATCATAATTGTTCAGGGCCTAGGTCTGATCAGAAGGCCGGGGGCTCAAACTCCACCACTGCCAAGCTGCCACTGTTGGGCCCTTGAAAAATGCCCTTAATAATATCTGCTCCAGGGACACCTTATCATAGCTGCCCCTGCGCTTTGACCCCAACAGGGGAAAAAAGAGAATTTCACGGTGCTGTAACATATTTGTGACAAATAAAGTCTTTTTCTTTTTCTTCTTTTTCTCTTATAACAAAGCCAAGGGTCATATCACGCCGATGAAAGCTTTCAAACACTTAGTGCTCCTGATTTGAAAGTCTGCTGAGAGCTGCTCCGTGGTAGTGCACCTAACATTTGTGGTTGTGTTGTGATTGTGCCCTCCTGAAACCTCTGATTTCCAGACCTTGAGAGTCTGCTGCTGCTGCCTTAATAATGAAAGAAACTGCTGAATTCACTGTTATTTTCTCAGCTTCTGTGTCTCCTCATTTTCTGTTTTTGAAGCTTGATTTCTAACAACACTGAAGTGCAACGGGCTCTCATGTTTCAAGAGTCAGAAGCCTCGCACCATCACATTAACAGCTAGACAGTCTCTGAGCAGTCTGAAAAAGATTACCAGGACTGTGGTCTGGCCTGAGTATACACACCAAAATCCAGGGATGACACAATAACTAAAGCCTAAAACTTACTTTACACCATCTAACATTTTCTAAACCTGGAAATCCTGACCATTTATGGCTCCTTGCAGGTCAAAACACTTATTTACATGTGATATTGTGTGTACATCGGAGGGCACTGTTGCCATCTGATCTTGCAGTGAGAAGACTAATGAGTGCAGCTAACAGAGGACTCAAGTCTTTATTTATTCCTCTGAGGTAAATCTATGCTGTCAGAGTAACAGTTTGTCCTGCACAGTGTGTACCGAGGTCCTCTGAAACAAACACATGAACTTCCATAAAGTCCCTCTTGGAAACCACATGTCGAAACCAAATGTGATGAATTATTCATCTGGTTGGAGAAATAAAAAACCCCATCTGTTGGCTCCGGTTCGTTCGAAAATCTCATCTCACCTCACCTCGGCAGCCACAATGACTAATGCGCTTTCCCTCTGAATGTATTGTCTTTCTTTAGGGGAACAATACCTATATTAGCCAGTGTGAAGGGGGAATAGAGCAGGTTTTCAAAATGTCTCACCTTCCCGGGCCGGAAAAACACTCTGGTCAGGCCGAACTTGTAGTCGTTCTCATTCAGTCCCAGGGCTTTGAACAAAGCCTGCAACACAAATACACAGGCTAAGCATGGAAATATGGCTCCATTAAAATGATAATAAGAGTGTGGGGCCGCAGCTGAGGCTGAGAGGACTGACCTTGCAGAAGAGGCGAGGGTCGAGGCGGGTGAGTTTGGGAGGCATGTACTTCTGGTACATGTTGTAGAGTTCGTGGAAGGGAGCTCTGGAGGGGAAGCCACCCTGCATCAAGTCCAGCACGGACACCATACCTATGGAAAGAGCCACAGAGAGAGGAATTCAACAGAGAGTTTGAAGATCACTCTAGAGCTAAGTTTAGTAGCCAGAAAATCAGGCCAGCTGCATAGTGAAATGTCCTTCAAGTAGTTGTTTTTGTACTTGGACTGGGCATCAAGCTTTCAGCAGGTATCAAATACTAGAATATTGAGCGATAACATCAAAATGTCAGATATAAATTATTGTATTCTTTGCATTTACTTTCTAATCCAATTCCAAATTTTGTCTATTTTAGGCTATTTTTTAGGCAACATTTCTGATAAGCGGGACAACATGGTCTTTCTGTATGGAGTCTGCATGCTCTCCCTTGTATACTGGTGCTGCAGTTTCCTCCTATAGTCCAAAGACATGCATATAAGGTTAACCGGTGATTATGAATTGGCTGCCGGTGTTAATGTGAGTGTATATGGTTGTCTGTCTCTTTGTGTTAACCCTGTGATGACCTGGAAACCTGTCCAGGGTGAACCACTAAAGTCTAACCGAGTGCAGCTACACATGTAGACTGCATAGAAAGGCACAGATGAGATTCAAGATAATGTCATTAATTAATGTTGGACAAATTGATTTTTTTGGCCTGATAATAGTAATAGATCAAAAGTGAAAAATTTGCAAAAGTGTTCATCCTAAGAAAAGCATGAACATATAAAGTCAATTTCCATCCAGAGTCAGCATCTGGCTCTGTTTTAAAAATGTCAACCTCATTGTGGTGCTACAGGAAAAGTCAGAGCAACACAGAAGTCAATAAGAATCATTAAGCGGGGTCCATGAAGATCATCATAGTTATTACAACTTCATCTCTGGGAATATGGATGACTGAAGCGAATAGCTGTAGCTATTTCAGAGAACATCCAGTGTTGCTTTAGATATGTCATTCTGAAATATCAAAGTGGTGGCTCAACCAACCAACAAACATTTTCAGTCTTCGAACTGACTAAAACAGGCATTTACCTTTGAACCCAAAAACACGCCAGAGGCTTAGAAAAGCTTGCCATTTTGTAAAGATTGCTAAAGTCACAACATTAATCAGAGTCAGAAACTGTGAAAAATGGAAAAATTGTCAGATTTTAAACTTGGACAATTAACCAAATCTGAGCTGTAAATGTGACAAATATTTAGGAACTTTTCGGCTGAACTGCAGGCTGTGTTTATTTAGAGCAGAGAGGGGACAAGTAGGTAGACAAATTAAGAAAGGAAGTAGTAAAATATCAATCACATGTAGAGCCAATATTTTTTCAACTATTAGAAATACCTGTAGGCATTTGAAAAAAATGTTGTAATTGTTCATTGCAGGTTTTTGCATTTTTTTATAATTTATGGCATTCTAACTTTCTTATACTGCATAGAAGACATTGTTAAGTTCTCCCTATCTAGCCATGGTTGTTATGTGTCTATAGAGATGCAGGACTTTATACTGCAGTGAAAAATGAGCCCACAGTGAGCAAAACTGTGACAGAAACAACAAACATCCAGAAACTGCTTGAAGTTTGACGGTTTAAAGAATAATATGAAAATTACTTAAATATCAGTACACAAATGCATGTAAATTCCAGCAATACCCAGGCCTGCTGACACACATAAGAAAAACTTCACGGGATGGAAGCTTACATTGACACGAAACACCACAGATCCAATGATGCACTTTGTAAAAAAGACCGACTTTGGAAGAAGTAAATCAAAGCAGCAAAACCCAGCTGAATAGCTGAGTCATATTAGGCTGCATGCCAATTAGCATAATTTTTCCACCTTTCTTGCACAACTTTGTGACCCTTTTTGTCTGCTCTGACTGTGTTTATGCTGTCAGGACTTTCCAGGCTGTTCCGCCTGACACATTACATTAATTTGTTTATTCAGACCCCCTGTAAACACAGATGATTGGCCATCTTTGAAGCATTGTTAGTCGCCTCATTTTGCTTTGAAACATCAAATCAAAGGGCTCATTTTCAAACCTCTTTCATAGCGGACACACGCTGCTAATTGCCATTCATTCATCCTCACAGCTGGGTTTCTAACTGTCCTTAAGTTGCTCCGGAGCTTACGACCTCTATCGAGTTTATTTCCTCCATCCCCTCCACAATATAAAGTACACTGAGCCTCACAAGATTAGATAACAAATAAAATCACAGCACATAATATACGGAGTGTTAAAAACTGCTTCTATGTCTAGAATTTGACAAAAGGGTCAAAAGTGCAGATTAATGTGTGTCGACACATCAAGATACACCACTAGCGACGGCACTCTGAAACTGAAAGGTCACTATTTTTTAAGTTCTGTTCCGTCCAGTCGACTACGGTGCAAAGAGTTGTATTTCGTGTTTGTCAAGTATGAGCAAAATAACTGCATTAGATGGGCTGCTCAAAAACATCGGTGGCAGCAAATTTACTATTGCACAGTAAGCACTAAAAAGTCAAATGAAAGCGCTGCATTTTCCAGATTCGCCACACAGACATTTATGGGCTTCAAAAATGAAGGAGTTAATGAATGAATGATTTTTATTTACACAGCAGTAGAACATGCCAAGAGATCGGATTGATTCAGCACATCCACATGATTTAAGATAAGTGACTTGTATATTTTGTTGTAGTTATTCTTGCCATAGGTTTATTTTAAAAACTATTTATGACCACCAACACATATACTAGATAAGACATAAAATTAAAAACAAAACCTATTTATTTTCTTTGAATCAGATTGTATGTATGTTTCTAGTAAAACAATACATTAACCATGATGTTTGCATAAACCTCACAGTGAAGGTACTAACTGATAGTTACAAAATCGCATCAGGGTGTTCATTACAAAAGTTCTCATTAGTCAGGAGTAGGAGTGGTTTTAAATATTCAATTAAGATTAATTCAGTTTCTATTATACAGCGCCAATCCACAACATATGCCATCATGGAGCTTCACATATTATGGGAAAGACCATATGAAGTTTAACCAAAGAACAGAGAAACCAACAATCCGAAGTTGCCTTTGGATTTCCCTATGAGCAAGCAGTCAGCAACGGTGGGAAGGAACAAAACAAAATCTCCGACAGAACCAGGCTCAGGGAAGCCGGCCATCTGCCTCAACTGGTTGGGGTGAGAGCGGGAATGAGAGTGGTGGGGTATAGCAGGAGGAGCTGGGGTGGGGAATAACATATTAATAGCTATGTACAGAGTGTGTGGATTAAATTGCACAAGAAGTCTAATTATCCTGTACAGTAATTTGCTACATGTTTACAATCTGGTACCCAACTCATTAAAATACGCATTAATTAGGGTGAGAGTATACGGTGCAATAGTGGCATTACAATGTACCAGAGACCACCAAATTTGGGCTTTACCGGCCCCTTCGGACCCCCTAGCTGGCCTTTATTATCTTCCTGGGTGGCTCTTCCATTCCCTTATGGAAAGTCTATTCTAGCAAGAACAGAGCATTAACATGGAGAGCATGGAAAGACACGCATGTCTTACTAATGAGATGCCACTTATGTGGAGAAGAAAGGTGGAAAGCACTTCATTCCACTGAAGGACTTCCTCTGCCTTCTGCCCCTTGATAACAGAACCTCCCTCTTGTATATTCAGATAAAGCAGAAACTTGTAGAGCACATAACTCCACAGCAACGCCATTTGTAATTGCTGCACGGCTTCCCAAAGGAAATGATAAAGAAAAAAAATCTTGATATCATATTTAATTAAGACTTCACCTTTCACAGTTACATCAAGGCAATTTTCTGAAGTGTGGATTTTCACCTCAGAGCCCTTTTGGGGAGTCGGTATTAACAACTGATCCATGAATGTGTTGAAAAAAATCCCTGTGACTTCACTGCTTGAAAGATTCAACTTGTTCAAGCCAAGTGGTCATGTGAACTGGAGTTCCTGAACATTTTATCCTAGTATTAGTCTCCCTCCACTGGTTTCTTGTAAAATCACTCATGGTTATTAAATCCTGCTTCTAACTTACGAGGTATTACACAGCTTCAATATGTCTCTGATTTACTTAAGCTCCCTAAGCCTGTCTCTACTTTCTGCTCACAGAAACGAGCTCCGGGCTGCTCAGGTCAGAGAATCCTGGCCCATCTCAAGTAAGATTAAATCTACATCTCGTCTTCTTTGTTTCAAACCACGATGAAAAAGTTCTCTGTGGTGTTGCTGAACACCCCATTTTGGGCCTGACCGTGTCATGTTGGTACACAGAGGTCTCCCACGTCTATTCCAAACTATCAACGCTTCGATTCCCAGTCCAATAAAACTGATAAACAGCTCGGCTGGGTGCAGTATCTGAACATCGAGTTTGTGTGGATGAAAGCAAAATCTCTGAGGATATTAAACCGGAGCTCATAATTTCTTCTCCTCTAAACCTGGGGTAGAGGAGGGGAGTATCTCTCACAGAGTTTGTGCTTTGGGCAAAAGGTAAAGTTTAAGAAAACAGTGACCCATGCACAAAGAAAGAGCACATACAGAAAGAGGGCACTGGACACTGGCAGTAAATGAACAAGCCTGTTGTCCAGTTAAGATTAAAATGTCGACTGTTTAAATCAACTTTGCAGTTAATCACTTCACCAAATGTCAGATCTGCTTTTTATTCCTCCACTACAATGAATATTCTTCTATTTGAAACTTTTCCTATTAAATATTAAAACTATCATGGCTTAATACTGTTTTTAAATCATTATTTATTACTTTTTTAACAAGTCTTTAAATTACAGATGTTCCCCTTATATCAAGGATTGAATTTTGCATGTTCTTTTGTAGTGGTGTTTTGGTACTCTGGCTTCATGCTGAACAAACCTGAAAACCTTCTCCACCATTTGTCAGCACTGCCTTTTGTCTGACGTTATGTCCGTTGTGTGTTCTCCTCCTGGAGCTTTGTGTCCCTCTAGCTCGCAGCAATCATCACTTTAAACCTTGCCAGGCATTTTATTTATTTATTTATTTTTGGACAGAGTTTGTGCACTGGTGTGTTGGCTTCATATTTGTATTTGTGAGCTCTGAGGCGTGTGGGTTATGGAATAGCAACAAAAAGGCCATTTCTTCCCTGAGTTTGCCCTTGAGGCAGCACTCCTCCCCAGATTTGATGCAGTTTTACAGGGTATTGCCTTGAAGGAGGTTCTGCCTTAAAGGCTAAAGTCAGGCAGCAGAAGTCTCAGGGTGCATTACTGACTCCAGCTTTACACTGTAGGATATCCACTGATGCATATCTATAGCATTTTCTATAGCAGTCTTAAAGTAAGTATAAACCTCGTGCACAGAGGTGCACAGCTACACCTCTGCCTTTGTTGAACTGGTGAATGGACTGATGAAAACACTATCACGTGGCAAATTCGTTTATTCTCCATGGTAGCCGTACCTCTGTAGTTTTCACAGCAGCCTTAATGAATGTTGGATTGTCAGCATATTGTTGTTCACTTTATTAGTGATGGGAGTTCTAGTCTCAATGCCAATACAAATGAAACGTTCTTCTGCTTGGATGGTGCATCATTCCTGTCCTCAAAACTCACCTGAATAATCCACATTTAATCATCTACGGTTCTCTGATACCTCAGCCACCCCAAGGGGCACATGTACTGCAGGATACAGATGGAAGGAACAAGCAAGTAAGTAAGTGGACATTCAGCTCAGATTGCTTCGTCAGTTTTTTAAAAATCAGTTTGAGGTAGTTTTCTGCCTGTGTTCTACATTTTTAATGATGCAGACACATATTTCCTAATCTCACTCCAGTGAATGCTTGGAATTTTCCTGCAGGTGCATTTTAGAAACAAGTCGAGCTTGTTCATTGTAAATGTTTTGGATGGTGAGTCACTGCTGATGCGCTGCATCTCTGTTTGTCCTTGATTCTACATCTTCCTGTTTGTTAAAGAGGTTTACTGACATTTGCATGTATTTACAGTTTATCTTTTTGCCGGTGTGGAAAAACCTTAGTAATTTAAACAGGATGTAGTAATGGCAGATGTGTTAAATGTACTGAAGGGAAAGATAAGTGATGAGAGAAGCCTAGTAGAAGTCACAGACTGCATAAAAAGATGGGCATAGCAACCTGCTCTGCAAAGTGAAGCAGAGTGCCTAAAGTGCAGTACCACTGAATGCCACTGGGTGCTGGCTCCAAAACGTTCTAGCTCCCAAAGACTCCTTTTCAAAAATCATTATACAAAAAGCTAAGTCAATCATTTTTTTTCTACAGGACATGATTTTTTTGTTAAATTCTCTCATTCTGATCAGTGTTCCAGTGGTCCGTCAGAAAATAATTCCCTATTTAAATAAAAAATAAAGCTTCAAAGTGTGTGATGTTTGGGGGTGTGGCTGGTTTGATTTGCATGTCTGTTCAGAAGTGATCACAACCTTTGCGCAGTGGACCAGGAATCAGGCTGGTATCGGTGGGCAGGCAGAGTGTTCTTTGGCTCTCAGTCGGTCATTTGAATTTGATGATGCTGCCAAGCAACAGGGGCAAGCATCCCCACAGCATAATACTCCCATCACAATGTTTAACTGTGGCGACGGCCTTCTCTGGGTTACACGCCTATCCCTTCTTTCTCCAAACATAAGCAACATCTCTATGGCCAAAAAGCTCTAGTTTGGTCTCATCTGACCAAAGGACACACTTCCACTATGCATAATCTTTCTCCAGATTGTCCCTAGCATACTATAGTCTGGCTTGAAGGTGTCTCTTCTGTAAAAGTGGAGTTTTTCTTGGCCTGCATCCTCGCAGTCTATTTCTGTGCAGGGTTATAGTGACTGTCTTCTTTGACAATACAATTCCTGACTTGGCTAACTCATTAACTAGTGTTGTGGTAGTTGTTCTAGGGTCTTTAGACACACCTCTCACTAGTTTTCTTTCCAGAGTCTTTGAAATCTTTTGTTTCCTACTTCTGCCAGACTTGTTCCTTACTGTGTGGCTCTCTTTGAATTTCTTGATGATACTTCTCACTCCAATTCTTGACACTTGGAAACGCTGTGATAACTTTGTATATCCTTCTCCTGCTTTGTAAGCATCAACAACTGGTTTGTGCTTTGGCTTAATAAAAAGTTCAATTCATAAGGGGGCTAATAATTTTGACCCTGGTACTTTTTGTTTTTTGTGAAATAATTTTGTTGTTTCTGTGTGCAAAGTAAAATAATGTAAGCATCAAAAATAAAAATAAGATGTTTGTAGAAGCTGTGTTAAAAAAATCCCAGATCTGTTCAACAGAACTTGGTGAATTTTTGAAAAAAACTTAAAATTTCATCGAGTGGCTCATAATTTTGTCCTCCACTGTATATTAAACTGGTAGAAAATGAGGTCAGGACTGGATCTCTCTATGAGTCACAGACAGAATATCAGATATCAGTAATCGGAGGTCGAACATAAAAATCTTGACTAGAGTTAAATGAACCAGAGTCTGGAGAAACCACAGACCTGAGCACTGCAGCTGGGAGAGAATCTGAGCTCCTTCAAACTGGTGGCTGATCATCTTCAGGTTTGGCTTAATGCAGCGAATAAAACTGGAGCCCTGGAGGAGAGAAGCAGGGAGAGAGTGGAGAAAGAAAAGAAACCAGAGACACAAACAGAAACAGAAGTCGTCACACTAACAGCAGGAACCATAACCTGCATCCGAGTTTCAAGACATCAATCACATCTGACTCAGGACATGATGCACTGTGTCTCACAGGTGAGATATAGTAGGAACCGTAGGCGTTTGTCTCTCATGAGATATAGAGAGCTGCATCACTGGAAGTCTGATCTTTACTGCAGCTTTGGGGTTTGTAAAATAAAGTCATAACTGTGGAAAAGGAAAGGAACAGACACTGACCGTGCTGCGCAGCTTCTCCAGGAGAATATTCAGCTGGGTCTGCAGAGAGAAAAAGAAGAGGAAAAACCATTAACATTTGTATTAAACAATCTGTGCGATCATAAAATACAGATCAGAGAAACCTAAATGAGCCGAGCCAAAGAATCAAAATTTGGTGTTGAAATTCCAACATCCTACATGGGGTTATAAGACATTGTTGTGTGCTATGTATAATGCAGTAACACATATACAAAACCAAAAAAAAGGTTCTACCATTATACATTTACTACTAACTCTTTTCAAATAATATATGCTCACGTACCAAATTTCAAATAAACTGCACTTGAAGTAATGGAGGGAAGAACCCTAAAGTTTGCGCTGATAAAAGGCTTTCGCCAAGTATTCAGCTGACCTAATGGTGCCCAGTGGGGTTGCTGACCTACAACAGCAGGAATCCCAGTTCATGTAATGGATTTAAAAAAAAAACAACAACAACTTCTAATAAGTTGAAGGAACACTGCAAAATCCTGAATCTCTAATCAAAATACTTGAAAATTAAAGTTTGGCCATCAGAGCTACATTGCATCATGTTTTCGTTTACTCCTGAGCCTCATTAGTCGCTTCTTATTCACTGGATTTGGTTGAAATTTAGACTGAACGTTCCCAAAACTTCGAGAAGACAGTAAGGCCAAACAAACAGAGACAGACGGAGTGCACATTCAACTATTAGCACAACAGCAGTGCCCTTGTTTGTCCACTAGCATGTTCGGCAGATTCACCAGACCCAATGAAATTTCACAATGATGCGCTTGGCTGATGTGGTAACCACGGTAACTGGGTCCACGCTGTCTTGTTTCACTGATCCTAACACCATTATAACCAGACAGGAAGACATTCCGCAGTGAAACAGTTGTCGCTAAAAGTGGAACAATGAAATTAATAACAATGAATAATTTTAAATTCTTCCACTTTCTTGTGACCAAATTTTAATCCTGTCCAGGCTTAATAAAATTGAATCATGTCTAGAGGGTATTTCATAGTCAAGGTGCAAAAAGCCTGAAATATTGAAAACTAATACAAGAAACTGCATTAGTTGTTTCAGTAAACACAGCTAAAAGAAAGAATGACACACCCCAATTAAATTACAGCATTCCCAAAATGCAAAACTGGTGAGATTATTTGGTGTACTTTCACTTTGCAAAGACTCAAAACTCTAACAAGTAAAATAGAATTTATCTAAAACAGTCAAGTTACAACATGCCTAAGCTCACAGCAACATAACAGATATGAGGTACAACACACACATGAGGGAGTGGAGGTTGAGATCTCCAGATATGCTATGATAAATAACTTCCTTGGCAGTCAGCACTTCAGTCCTGCTTGGACCAGCATCTGTCCCTAATCAAGCTTTGGAAAGTCTTCCAGTTTGGTATGCATTAGCAGGAATCCTGCAGTTCTACAGGCAGCACAAGTGAAAATGGATTTGTTCTTTACATTTGATGTGAGTCACTTGGAATAGAATAAGGGCCGAGTTTCTGGTAAGAAAAAAAACCTGTTCAAAGTTGTACTGTTAACAAATGTGTTACCTTAGTGGTACTCAAAGCACTTTACAATGTGTTTGCATGCACCCATTCACACACATTCACACACCAATGCCAACAGAGCTGCCATGCAAGGTGTCTGTCTGCCATTGGGAGCAACTTGGGGTTCAATGTCTTGTCCAAGGGCACTTCAGCATGCGGAGGGGCCGAGGATTGAACCACCAACTTTGCACTCAGTGGACAACCGACTGTACCACCTGAGCCACAGCCGCCCTAATGGCTAAACTGTAACCACAAGGCCGCCAGGATAGCTCATTGAGTTAAGGCGTTGCCATGTAGCTGCAGGTTGCCAGCAGCGGTCGTGAGTTCGAGTCTGGCTCACGACCCTTTGCTGCATGTCTCTCTCCTCTCTCTACCCCCTTTCACCCTGTCTCTTCTCTATCAGTAAAATGGAAAAACTCCCCCCAAAAAATGTTAAAAAAAACTGTAACCACAAAGCTTTCATTTCAAGCGTTTGTCTCAATCAGCTTTGAGTTGCTTTTTCTTCTGGGCATTTTAAATTTCCCCGTTTTTGCTTCAGAGAATGTTTAAATATCTCATTTCTTTTCACATCACAAATTGCTTCTAGCTACAGTCAGAATTACAAACTGAAGTTCTTTCCTCGTATTTTCTTGTTCACTGAGTCTTTTCATTCCTGAGGAATTGTCGACATTCCAACAAAAGCCGACACAACTTTCCCTGTTTCTTGACCCTTGAACTCCTTCTCAATATTGGCTGCCTGTTATGTTGGTGATGCATTATTTAGGCTTACTTCTATAAGTGACTGGGAGCATAAAAAGCATCTGTGAATGCAAATGTATGTAAATATAAATAAATATATAGCAATTAGGGTGTGCAATGGAAGACAGATGAGCGTACAGTGAGGCCAAACAAACAGTGACAGATGGTGTGTACATTCAACTTTTAGCACAACAGCAGTGCCCTTGTTTGTCCACTAACACTGTTTGGCAGATTCACAAGACCCAATCGAATTTCACAATGATGCGCTTGGCTGATGTGGTAACCACGGTAATTGGGTCCAAACTGTAAACCGTCTGATCCTGCCACCATTATAACCAGACAGGAAGACGCTCCGCAGTCTATAAGGTCACCCACCTACTAAGAAACAGTTCCAGGCTAAGAGGGGATTTAGGTGTAATAGTGGCTTTTGCTACATCAAGGTCGTGCGACTGACGTGTTAGGGTCATCAGAATTTGAGCCATTTGGTCAGCAAAAACTGGGAAAGTCTAGAAAACTGGAGTTTGTGCTCTCAGCTGGGGCGAGTGCACTGGTCCCAAATGGAGGCACTTTTTCATTGTTTGTGCCCACTGAGCAACTTTCATTGGAATAAAAGGGACTCCATGCATTAATATGAATAAACACAGAGTCATTTGTGATACACCCGTTATTCAGGTATGCAGAGCTTACAGGCGAACTGACGTGATTTTTGTCTTCAAATCTTCAATTCTCAAACAGACAAAGCCAAAAGGTCAACTCAAGCGCTTCTCTTCAACTAAGAGTGGTGCCACTTGACTTCAACATGCTGGCAAACTGTTGACAATGAACCAGGTCGATGCTGAATATATTATTTGAAATCCTGGCTGTTTGTTGAAGACTTATAACAGGATGGGATGTCATCAGCTTTCGAGGTATTTGAGGATACTGGGGCAGTGGTGGCTCGCAGTCAAGGCTCTGGGTTCCTGCCAAGTCCCAACACTGCCAAGCTGCTGCTGTTGGACCCTTGTACAAGACCCCTATTAACCCTCTCTGCTCCAGGGGTGACGTTTAATGAGGTGACTTTCCACCGCAGGAGCTCGGAGCAGGCACAAGGTGGCACAAATATTTACAGGAACAGCCCCATGATTGCCTTTTTATTCTTTCCGTCTCCATTGCGATGTTGTTTCCATTGTGACCAATGTAGAGTCAAAGTCCACCAAAACAACATAACCCGGTTTTATGAACATGTACGAATTAGGACGATCGAAAAATTTAAGCAGTTAGCTTTTGTCTTGTCTTTAGTTTAACACGGGGGTGTCAAATCCTGGTCCTCGAGGGCCACTATCCTGCATGCTTTAGATGTTTCCCTCTTCCAACACACCTGATTCAAATGATCAGCTCATCATTAAGCTCCGCAAAAGCCTGATACAATCCTGACCATTAGAACCAGGTGTGTCGGAAGAGGGAAACATCTAAACTAAGCAGGATAGTGACCCTCGAGGACCAGGATTGGACACCCTTGGTTTAACCGATCAGCACTGACACCGCACAGCAGTTTTTCAGGGCTGCTCAGGAGCAATTACCCAGAAGTAGGTACTTCTTTCCCCCTAAACAAGCTGTTGAGTAAGTTCCTTCAGGAATAGTTTTTGTTCTGTTGCTGGCCCTGCATTCTGATCCCAACTTCCTAACAAAGCTGGGTTGTGTGAGGGCTAAATACGTTAACTGTGCAAGGTATAAGTGACTACTAGATAGAGCTCCTTTTTCTTCTTCTAAACCAAAGTACTGGTTAACTTCCGTCTACACCAAAGTGGTGAACTATACGTTCTTTCCTTAGAGCCATGCTGCTAGCATGGCTAAAAATCTTATGACAACTTGACAACATTTCTGTTTTTTCGATGAATAAATGCAATAATAAAGCTTAAGATGTACTAAAACTGCCTTGTTTGAGTTAAAATACAATCTCATGACATCATTTACATCCTCTGATGGCCTTTTAAACTTTCCTGTTCATGCAACGTGACGAACGACCTCTTCCCTCGATCACAGACGTTTCATAAATATGACTCGGTCAGGTCATATACTTTACGACGACTTTATAATTCAGGTTAACTTTCAAATTCATGCTGAATAACCAGTGGTGTCTGGGTGAGGCTTTGGAATAGGACACCCTTGTTATGATGTATTTGGTAGCTGAGTTGGGACAAAGTTACGGTGACTGGCTATAATGAAAACCTACGGGCCTGCCACGGCTCGCGATTTCCCTTCATTGCTCCATCCAGGACGCAGCGTCTCCGTCACCTCCACTGGCTCCGATTAATCACTGCTCATTTTCACCGCGCCCCTCTCTCCACTGGGCCCAAAGCTCTGCCGCTGTCTGCCTTTCTGGATCCTCCTCTGCCCCTTTTGAACCTTAATCATAGCTCGGATAGATGGAGGAGGGGACAAGCAGAGGAGGAGTGGAACTGTCGGGTTGAGCAAAACATTACAGGTAACAGAGCTCACAGGCAATAAGAACTCCATCTAGTCTGTGTCGAGCAGAAATCCACTCTGAGACAAGCTCGGCACTAAAACCCTCTCAAATAACTGCAGTATGTTTTCAGTGTACAACATTGTACAGACAGACAAATTCATCTCATACTGTCAGCGCTTGATACTTCTGGTAGTTGTTTGGTGTCAGGAAAATATCAGTTTTCAGCATTTTCAGTGCTATTTGCAACCTGAAATGAAATGTTTTGTAAAGATTCTATACACAACACATTCAGTATTCGCTGTTAATAAAGCTGTTTTGTGTGTCCCAGGTACAACCCTCTTTTTGCACACTAACAGACAGCCATTCCCCAAACAGTAGCAGTCAGAATATTTAGCTTTTAATGCTTCTGCCTGCTCTTGTCGTGACATTTATCTCACAGGGTTTGCTGATCGGGTGACCTCGGCTGGTCGAAGATCCAGATCATGTGCATGAGGAATTTAAAGGGACGTCGTCAAAGACTTAACAGGTTCAATTTTCATTCTGACAGTGATAAAACTGAGCTCAAAAATCAGTGCAACTCTGAAAGTTAGTCATCTGGTGTGTGAAAGACATCTTGCAGGATGTCGTCTTTCCTTTCATGGTTCAATTTAACAGAATGAATTGTCATTTAATTGACCTTTTAAAACTTTGCTCTGATGTGTGATTTAACGACTCAATTACCTGAGAAAATAACCAGCAGATTCATCAATAATAAAAATAAAGTTTTGGCGCATCCCTGGTTCAAATCTAGCAGGGAATATCAGCTGAATACCATCCTCTTCACATTGTTTCTGAGAGAAAATGGTACAGAAAGCCTCTACCTCATAGAAAGATAAGATGCAGTGAGGATCCACACTGCAGCTCTGAGTGGAGGATCTAACACTTCAGTGATGGACAGTGTCCATACAGTCTCAGAGAGCATCTACGCTGCATCATGCATATAAATCACGTCCCCTTCTGCATGAAAGGAAGAAATATTTGTATATCAAACACACCAGTGTTCCTGCGAATTCCATAAAACACCCCCCCTCTGCTTGTACTGTACACCTCGCTGCTCTCTGGCTCCGACTCTGACAGCAGACCCAGCCATCACTCCCTCGGGTGATGTTTTTTTTTCTTCTTTATTATTATTTTTTTTTAGGAGACATGATTGAGTGGAGCCAAGCGCTGTGGTTTTTGGCTCACCTTGCCTTTGGTTAGGTGACACATTAGACCGCTTATCAAGGTGAGAGGCTGAGCTGGATGAGTCACAGAGAGGGAGAATAAAAAAAACTCTCTCCACACAACTTCAGCTGACAACAAAGACGCTGATCTCTTTGTGCTCCAGTCTGGAATGTAGAGAAATTTCACAGAGAAAAGTGAAACTCTGTGTTGATGAACGACTGTTTATTGTACGTGTCTCTGTTTTCCAATGAGGCCGATGGCAGGCCTATATATTTCCCTTTTAAACAAAAACTGAAAATTTTGATGGAGACTCCCCTGATTTCATTAGAATTTTTCACTCCTTGAACATAAAAATCTAGTGAAGAGCTGAAAAGTTGAGTACTGACAGCTCCCTTCTGACCATAAAGACCAGAGTCAGTCAGATGTATAGGTGGTAAGGCAGGTAAAACCAGTCGTGCTTGTTAAAGGTGCTGCATGCAGCATTGGAAAGGCTCCATATATCCCTATCATATACAGAGACTTAGAATCAACATACATGGACTGTGTTACCTTGATAGTTGGTGTAATTTTTACAGTTTTAGAAAAAGCAAGCAGGTGCATTCTCACAGATTTGCAGACTTTGCATCCGTGCTTTACTTTTGTGTTTCATGTTTTGTTGTTTTTGCATTTCACTTTCACCGACTTGTGTTTTTGCATGCAGACAATGTATTTTATGGATTCACAGCTGTTACTCTGTTGGCTATAAGAATGTGCCATCAAATAGACAGATTCTAGACACCTTGTGCATGATGTTAAATTTCTTTTGACATTTGGGACTTTGAGATCTCCACGAGAATTTTAAAATGTCTTTTGGTGGATTTGTTTTGTTGGATTTAAACAAGGTTTGGATGCGCAACGTAACTCTTGCTCGTTATGAGGAAAAAGTGGAAGCACAGGAGTACATTTTTTAACTAAAGTGCATATTTTATACAGAACAATTCAACAGCGGGCACTTTTCAGACCTGAGGCTACGATCCTGATCGACCTATCCTACACTAGAAGTTTTTAAAAGTTCCTAACAAACAGCTCCATTTTCAGATCTTGTCATGAAGCTGCCGACAAACACTTTTACAGACAGAAATAAAGAGAACTCCTGAGATAAGAGAGGGAGTGAAGTCGACCCCGCTGCTATGGATGACATTGGGTTTCCACAGAGAATGATGTTTGACAGGTGACTGTCAGTGTAATAAAATATTCATCAAAATATAGGAAAGTAAGGAACAAATTATATTAAAATACATTTAGTTGGATATCTAATTTCTTCACTTAAGTAAAAGCACAAATACCACACTATAAATATAGCCTATTACAAGTAACAGACCTGCATTGATGAAGTGCTTGAGTGTAAGAAAGTATAATAAGGAAAATATATTGAAAGTATCGACTATCAAAATGAAAGTAAGCAAAAAAAAGGTCATTGTGACTCATGTAAGCAGCATTTTCAAATTACTTGTTTTGTCTGATCAGAAGTAAAGCCCCAAAATTAATCAATTCTGTGTCATAAAAAACTAAAAAATGTTCCCTTTGTGTGGAAGAACATTAAAAGTTTGGCAATTTATTCATTGATTAGAGTAATAACATCATTTTCATAGTCCTGTTTTACTTTTAAGTTGTCTGATTCATGAAATTACTCATCTTTATCTGCAGAGCTGTTGTCCTCAAAACCCTCCAACATTAAAGAAAATGCTGTTCTGCACTCTGCCATGTTCCTGCGAAAATGAGCCAGACAAACTTATGTATCAGTGTGTCTGGGTTTTGGTATTTTAACAGTTGGACGACACTGCCACCATGAGGTCAAGCAGGAAATTACCACACTGACACTGACTTTTCATCCAGCATGCTTTGTTTATCATTTTTACTCAGGTAGCTGGTGACTAAATGCTTTGTCTGATCGAAACTCCAACATTTTGGAACCAGTGCAGTGTTTATTAAATCATTTGAGGAAAACGAGAAGATAAGTGCTTAATTGAAAAAAGAAATCATTTACATAGTAGCATATGTAAAACTGAGCTTTCAAGGCTTGAGTAGCCACCATTAACATGTGACTAAAAACTCTGTATGTCCAACAAACTGACACAATGAACTGAGACATCTTACTGAGTGTGAGCAGGTCTTTGTGTTCCTGGATTCCTCAGCACTTTAATATCCCCGAGGGGCTATTGTCTGAATGACTCCAAAACCGAAGAGCTTTAAAGTTGTAACTAACGTGCCCCTTAGTTTTAGGAGTCTCGCCAACTTTAGCCCTCCAGGAGCTTCTTTTCAGCCTCAGGGTGTTTTGTGAATCCGGCCCCAGGACTGTACTTCTTGATACACCGGTAGTTAAAGTTACAAGTTTTGCAACTTTATTTGTATCAAAATGATAATGAGCTCCCGGAGTAGGAGCATTTATTTGGGGAATTTCTGTGTATCGGGCACACGGAGGCTCCCACTGCTGCTTTAACACACTGGACACTGAGAGGATATGAGAGGGTGAAGTCTGAAGCACATCTTTAATTCAAGCACTTAATAAGAAGTAGCAGCGAATGTTTGGACAGACAGCAGGTCTTTTTCAAAGGGGGATGAACCAGTGGCAGTCAGGAGTTCTAACTAGCTGACGCCCAAGCAGCTAATGACTGCATCTCTGTGGAGCAGCATTCTCCCTGGTGGCAGTAGTACAACTGTTACCAGCAACTATTTGTGTGCGCTGTCACATTTTGGAGATTTAAATCAAGGGGTTTGCAAAGTTTATCCTGAAGTTGCTGCTGCCAGTTACATCTGCAAAATCTGCGAAGTATTTTTTCTCCTATGAAGTCACGAACATCTCCTCTCTAGTGTGGAATTTATGGGTGATTTCCTAAATGTTTGGCCCAAGAAGAAGAATATTTGCCATGTCAACAGGAGACTCAACCCTGTGAACCCCAAAACCTGCCGTCAGTAGTTATTTGAGATCATATAAAGTATAATGTGAGTTTTTATACGTAAAAGCCATATGACCTGTTAAGTTTAAAAGGATGTGAAAAGATTTGAAAATTATACCATATATTTAAGCCAGACACTGTAAAAACACAGCGAAATCTCTGGATTTTGAACATTCCAATAGTCTTTTTCCATTGGAAAATGTAGCCAAATCTAAGCTTTAAACTATGATATGTTATCAAAATTACATCTTTCTACATGTCTTATTTAAAAATCAACCACAAATAAACAGTTGGTTCAACCAGATATCCAGCACCATGATCATGAAGTAAGAACAATATTGACGGTCTTCTAGCTCTACTTTTGGTCTCCACCACCTCCTGAGATAGAGATCTGATTATTTAGTGGCTAAATGCTTGGTAATGAGAAGCTGGTATATTCCAGCTAGTCTCTGGGGTTCACTGAGTTAAATTCTACCTACTGTAGCACTTGCATACAAATGACCAAGCAGTGCACTCATCTAGGGAAGAGGGGGTTTAAGACACTGACAATTAAACAAAAGCACCTTATTTGGATTTTTTGGCTCCAAAACAGAGTAAAAAAAATATTTATGAGTGGTGCTGGATTTAAAACATCCTGTTTGAACCGTGCACACCGTATAAACTGATGATTTAGTTGCTGCTGGCCTCACTGCTTTAAATCAGCTCTGTTTACCTCACAGTGGCATGCACATACAGTCTAGTGTAATTAACTGCCAATAAACCCTGACAAACCATTTAAGAGAAGTCAACTTGAAAATAAAAATCACTTCAAAACAAATCAAAACCTAACTTTTCCCCTTTAAAACTCCACCAATACAAACATCTGACTAAACAATTAATCTTTCACGAGGTGTCAAGTTTCCTTAATTTTCCCAACAGCTCTCTTCAGTCCTTGAGCTCCTCACCTTAAACTTGTTGCCGACGCTGATGAAGCTGAGCTTTCCAGCCTTCTGCTTGACATCTTTGCTGTTGTTGGAGTTTTCAAACAGTTCGCGAACAAAGCGGTCCTTGGACTCGCTGACCAGGCACGCCAGAGACATGTGCAGAGCGTCGTTGTTCTTCTCCACAAACTTGGTCTGAGAAGGAAGCATTTTTCAGACAGAATCAGGAACATGCTGTCCAGCTCCTGAAATGCACTACCTTGACCGTTATGTTTCAGTTTCAATGCAGCACACAGTTCCAATTTAAAAATCCTATTACCTTCCTGTCCCTGCTACATCTGCTCACTGTACAGCTGAAGAATGATATTCAGAGCAACAAAGAGTATGAGGATATAGAAGCTATAGAAAGCAGACAGTGTAATAGTGGTGTTTCTGTGTAATTTTTATGATTCATTTAAAATCCCCTCACAGCGAAAAAGCTGTGGTCAGGAGTGTTTTTCTACAGTGCACTGATCAAAGAAAAAGAAACAAATTATTTTTGCGTGACACTAATTTCAAAGATGGCTGCAGGAAAGCAGAGCGTGTTTTGTGAACGCACCGTCTCGTAGCACACGGCTCCTGCAAAGTGTCTGATAATGAATCCTTCATCGTCCCTCACGTTCCTGTGGACGGCCAGCTTAGACTTCCTGGGAACCTGAGGGACACACACACATGCAGAACATCACATGGGTGAACACGTGTTGGTGAGCACACACACACACACAATAAAACACTTAGACTCAGCAGAGTTCCTGCATATTTTCCATTTACAATGGCAAACTAATTCCAGGTCCTGTCAATCACTCACTGCTGGAAATGAAGATTAAGATTCAGTGGCGGTAATTTAACTGTCAGCTACACCACATCACTCTCAGGCCAAACGTTATTTTTAACTGAAGCTGGCTGGATTGGCACCAATGTAAAGAAACCATGATTATAAGAATGTGACCACCTTTTGTGACATCTTGTTATGGATGAAATCTGTCAGAAAATAATTATATGACCTTTGCTCTGCCATTAACTCCACTTTGTGGAAGTTCTATACAGTTTCAGCTTTTGTTGACGACGTCAAAAAGGTTATAATTGTACTTATTGAGGTCATATACGGTTAAAATA